>PQVD01000095.1:50587-69080 GCA_003012265.1 Setaria equina
TTTTTTTTTGTCATCCTATCTGGCTCTAAAGGGAATTTTTGTAATCATTAAATATTAAGTTTGATTTCAATAATTTCTGGTGTAAGAGCATTTTAATTTTAATTGATCAAACATAAGCAGGGATGAATGTAATAATGCTAAAGAGAATTTTTCGAATTCTTGCACAACTTCGTGTCAGACTGTCTAGTGAACAAACACTCACTAGACATTTTTTTCCAAATTTTAAATGTTTATAAAATTATAGAAGAGAAAGAGGAAGGGGAGTATTATGTGAAGAAAATGAGAAAAGGAATGTAACTGACATGTTAGTTACTTACCAAACGATACAAATTTATAGGTGGAGTAGGTAAATGAAGTGAAGGTTTTACAGGTCCTATCACAGTTTATCTGACAGCTTAAGCAAAAAAGAAACTGTACGATACAAATAAATATCAAATTATGTCCATTCATTTCATCTTAACTTTCTCATATTTCTGGTGATATTTTAAGATTTAAGATTTGTACGATGAAAATAAGTTTGTATAATTATGGATTTTGACTTCAATGATAATGAATGAAAAGTGATAAGTGATAACGATAATCTTGATATTAGTGTGGAAATAATGATAAGGAAGGGTTCATTAAATGGCGAGAAATGAGCAAACAGTGTGCGTATTTGAGAGGGTGTGATGTTGATGTTGACGTATGGTTGCTGCGAAAGGCATAAACCGTCGTGGAGGTCATTGGTGCTGGCAGTGGAGAGAGAGGAGGTTGACCCTGAGAGTCTCGACCTCACGGGTAGATGGTCAGCTTGCTTCCCCGTCAGGACCCCACCTATCACTGCTCTCTTTCCCATTTCCGCTGCTTCCTCACCAAACGGAAATTGCTAATATGGACTTTCTGACTTTCCCCTTCTCAATTTTAGTCCTTTAGGGACAGCGTTTGCTTCTCCTCAAGGTAAGTGGCCAAGTTCGATGGTCAGATCAATCAAAATTAGACACTTCAAAGACAATTTCCCCCTGCGGCTTTATCACATAGCCTCCACTGCTACTTATTTTACTCAGTTTTGATGCGTAAAGTGGACAGTTCGGCATTCTTTGCTACACAAATGATTGCTCACTCAACAGGGAATTAAATGACGTTATGAAATTCGAAAGGAACCAGTAGGCCAAATTGGGTCACTCATCGCTCCTTTATGAATTTCATAATTACGAGCGAAACTTTCTTGGGCATAACAAAGGATTGCGAACTTTGCTCTAACTTATTAAACGAAATTCAATGCTTCTTGGAAAGGAGCTTTAAACACATTATGAGACAAAAGATCAGAGAACAATCGGATTATTTAAAAATGAAAAGTGACATTCATCTCGAGAAGAGCTAATGGTTATTTCGGCTTGGAAGTTCACCAAAGAAATTTAAATATTTTGATGTTAAACGATAAAAGTGTCTGTGACATTGCTGTTGCTGGCGCCGTCTACACACTGCTCAGAATATTTGTCTGTTTTGTTTACTTGTCTAACGTGCATTCGGAAATTTCCAGCTTACCTGGAAGAACTGTTCGCTTTTTCAATTCCTACATGCTTATCCGATCATCAGTGATAGCACTCATACTGCTAACATCATCATATCATAAAGAATTTTGATGACTGTTCCAAAATATGGAGTTGCATTTCAATCGGAAGTCCTAACAGTTTGCATTAATCATCATTTATGTTAATGTTGTCTTTTTTTTAGCTTTTCAACAAGCGAGATGAAACTGTGTTAAGATTAGTTCCTTAGGACAACTTTTCTACAAAAATATATTCTGATATGCTCAAAAGAGACTATCCGATGTGGTCTAATGTAAATCCTAGTCCAAGGTTAACTGGAATGAAGTCCAAGTTAAGATCAATTATCACAAGACGATTGTCATTTCATCATGAGAAATACATTTATTGAATAAAGGCAAATGATTGCTACCGTAGTCTTCAAAAGGAGGATTTCATAGAATTAATGGAAGAATCATTCCGTATGGAAAGAAAACTAGTCCAAAAGTTTTAGGTCTCATCCCATGGGATTAAAAACTTCTGAGAACAGGAAGAAGAAATAGAAAAAGACGAAAATGAAAGCATAGGTTTTGAAACTACAATAATCTTCTCAATTTTGTCTAATGCAGAAATTTAATATTTGAAAAAAGACAAAAATGAAATTATTGTGCGTGCCATTTGCAGATCTTTTGATTTTACATGTTTTGATACAGATAAGTCAAGTAACTTTGGCCTCATTACCCAGAGCAGTTTAAATGGTCTAAGACCAAATACCAACCGGAGCAAGACTGGGAAAAGGTTTGGGCATCCGTCGCAATTCTTCCGTAACTTACCGTATGAGTTTAAATTATAAAAGTACTTTTATTTGTAATTTTTAAAAAAATGGAATAAGAAACAGATATATATTCTATAAACAATGATTCCTCTTGTAACAGTTTCAAGATGTCATACGGATCTTCAGAACATTGAAACAATTTTTTGGGCTACGGGCTTTTCTGCGGGCCAAGTAGTATTACCTTAAACGAAAATGATTTGCATAGCTGACTGATAACACAGAATGTTTGATTACACGATTTGTTGTCGCTATATAATCCTTAATTATAATAACGTGACTCACTTCTTGAACTATAAAATGTGTGCTGCAATAACAATTATCTTTCATATCAGCACAAAAGTATTGAAATGAATTTTGAGATTTCAATATATGTGCAAAAGGTGATTGGGCTGGGAAAAGTTTGCTGCGAAACTCACACAAACACCATTCTGATAAGCTTAATCTAGAAGTGCAAGAAGCTTTATCTTTCCTTTTATCACATTTCTTTCGATCAGAAATTCCTCTCTTCATGCTTGGCCAGCTGAAATAGAGGTGCAAAAAATGCTAGTAATTACTATTCATATAACTGTATAATAAATCCTGCGAATTTTTTAGAATTGAAATTAATTTTGAAGTACGGAACTGCTTCTGGAAACTTTGTCAGCGTGAATTCAGTAGAGCAAGATCCAGAAGAGGATTCTTTATTAATTGTAAAGGAATTTGCTAAGCGTTAGATTTGTGCTCAAAGGGTGAAGTAATATTTATTATTATTATCATTAACTTGATATCATTGAAAATCACTCATTTGAGATGAGGCAAATGTCGAATAAACAATGACACAAGAAATAAGTCTGCAAATCAGATATGACTGACTATTGACTTATCTTGTTAAACTGGCTAGAACCAAGCACCAGCATAAATGTATGCATATCATAAAAATTTGAACAAACAACGTAAAACAAATACGATCTATGAAAACGTTCTTGACGAAAGTATCATGAATATTTCATATTGTCGCCATAGCAATAAAGATATGACACAATTTTTAGGAAAACTAAATTAAATAAGGTGACTTATAAGCAACTTATCTGAATTTAATGAATTAAAAAGTTTATTTTGAGTGTGAGGATAAATAACTCCCTTAGATTTCCTAATTTTCAACTGATACAATTGTTTACATTGTCATTGGTCTTGTCCAAGTTTCGATGGCAGTTTCTAGCTCGTAGTGAAAATTTCAAATAAATGAAAGCTCATTAATGAAAGAAATTAAATGCCAGCAAATATTAAAGAAAAAAGTTAGAAATTGTGAAACAGGACAACAGCCATGTCATATCTTGAATTTATTCTTGTAAAATGTGAAAGAACTGAAGGAACCGCTGAAATATAACAGATATAATCTTTTTCAATGGCATCATTTAGAGGCATGGGTTTAAGACACTAAGCAGCGCAACCAAATGGCACTAAATTTAACTATTCTTTTGACTAATCTTCCATTCTTCCTTTCTATCGTCATCTTGCTGAACAAGAATTGTTATCATTAATCAGTTTCAACCAATAAATCAGTGCAAGTGACACCTGCCACAATCTTCCAAATACATGTGCTCTGTCACATTATTTTGTTTTATAATTAACGAATTTGTTACATTATAATGATTGGATTGAATTCTAATCTTACCATAATTGTGAAATTGGATAAGTAAATGCTTTAATCCGTAAGCATGAAAGTAATTAACAAGACTAAGAGAAACTTGTTCAAAAAAAATTAAGATTTGCAGAAGATATGAGAAATTGAAGAATTCTGAAAGACCAGAATTAACCGGAATTAGAGATTGTGGAAAATGTATTGCTGGGGAATGTATCTGATGGAGTGAAGGAAAGAAGATGAACAGAGAAAAGAGACTTCTGTTCGGATCGTTTCACCTCACCTCCATGAAAATACAATGAACTATTCAGGAACCAGACTAAGAAAATGAAAAAGCCACCACTGATACTTTTCTGATTCCCGAGAAATTCTTGAGGCATTGGATAAAAAGTGCACTTGTAAAAAACAAAAAACTGTGATTGGTATTCGGATGTATCAAAAAATTCGTCTCGACTCATTTTGACAGCAAATGGTCCATTTGTTAGGAATTTTTTTCCTTCTTTTGGAAACATTTGCAATGAAAATGAGTTGAGAAAACGGTTCTTATCATAAATTCTCATTCAGAACTGCTTAATTTACAAAATAAATTGGAGATTTCATCATTGACAGAAAGAAACTTCGGCAAGAAGAGCAGTTTTTACTGTACTTTTTCTGTGAAAAAAAAAGAAAAGTGGATGAGTGAAGATGATGGAAGAGGAGAACAGTAAGTAAAGGAATTAAGGCTTAACATAAGAAGTTGAATTAAATTGCTTTGAATAAATTTTCCTTTTTTTAAAACTGTGAAATAAAGCTATTTAGTGGTAAAGTACTTAGGAAACGAGGTTAATTAAACAGTGAATGAGGGCTACTTCAAGTAGACGGAGAGTGCAATGACATGATAAAAATAATTTTTCTTAGACACATAATTAAATCACGGAAGTAAAAGGGACTTAGAAAAACCGAAAAGAAAATATCTTAAAGGGAGCATCGATAAGATATCACTGTTCTATCGATAACAGCACTGACTGCATATGGCATCACTCCGTGCCTCTGCATTATTTCAAAGATGGTTTCAATCAACCTCTCTTTAACAGATGATAATTCATACGTACAACCCAACAATTTCATTTTTCCCATTAAAAAAGCAAGTGGAATTACTAGTAAAAGCCTACATAAGCATAATGAGAAGTTTCTTTCAAGCATATAATTTAAAGAGCTTCAGTGCACTTTAGATTGCAGTGAAAAGTCGAGAGGAGAGAGAAAAGTCTGAGTTGATATTTGTTCGTTCAGCCTACCTTTAAATGCTCTGTCAATAAATATAACACTTATAAGATTAAATGTTGGTAAATTCTTCGAACTGTCTTCTGTAAAGACTAAAAGTATGATGGCTCAAAAATGTCATATTGGTTCTTTTCAGAAAGTTCAATCTTGAAACTTACGTCAACGATCTTTTGGCAAGGTTTTTGAAACGTTAGGTTGAAGAAAGCGGAAGCAAATTACTGGGAAACAATAGCAACAGTAAAGGAAAGGTTATTTTGAAGGACAATAATGATAGTTGCGTGACAACAAGGATGATTTCGAATACAATAAAGGAGCATTTGCTTGACAAAGGAAGATGAACGCTTTCTAGCCAAAATGATCCTTCACAGCCGTTTAATTCATTAAGCCATCAACAACTATAAACAGTACACATCTGTGCCCATAATCCATTTCAACCTCCCACCCTTAAATCAATCTACAAACAATGGACCTATGTTCCTGAATCAAGAACTGATGGATTTATTGGGCTGTCTTTGGCTGCTGGCGTTGGATAGGATTAATTTCTTCATACAATCATCTCGAAAACGTAACATTTAATTCAAAACATGAATTATTTGATTACTAAAATAATTTAAAAATTTATAATCATTAAGATAGATAATTCCCAGTTGCTACGTTAATCAAAGTGTTATTCAGTCAGTACTTGAATTATAGACTTTAAATTTTTAATTGATCTATTGAGACTTCTACTTTTCCTGATACGACGTGAGTTGCGATACGTACTAAATATGTTCAGCTTCTCATTTCTATGAATACATCACAAGCAACTATTTCACTTGTCTATTTGTTTACTTATTTATGTATTTCCGATCAGAATGAATTTTCACCGAAAAATGTATTGTGATAAACGACTGATATGATATGAAGTGTCACATCAGATAACGCAAATAAATAGAACTGGAAGATGTGTTGCTAGCAGAAGGTGTTGAAATAGGCAAACAGCTATTGATCATTACAAGTCAACGGAAATCGTTGGTCCATTCTAGTGGTCATCTATAGAGTAGTCATGGCTAGGCGTAAATGTTGTAAATTACCTCACGCCTGCAAAAGAGAGGGGGAGAGAGAGAAGGTACGGGGAAGAGCGGGCAGGTGTGTGAACCTGCGTAATTGTTTCCGAATGTGCGGGACACCGGAAGATTGGGTTCGGGGTGTTTTAATTTCGTAATGAAAATGATTGAGCTAATTATAAATTGTTTACTGTTGCAGCTAAAAGTTAGGCATATATCCAAGAAATGTGAATTGTTTTGACCATCGCATTAAAGCATAAGTGGATGTTTTATCACTCTTTAATTGATTAAATATGTCTAAAAGAGCCTAGAAAGAAACAATTTTTAAATTTCTTTTCCAATCAAAAAAAGTTATTCACTTCTGATCATGTTTTGATAAGGTTATTAAAATGCAGGCTTAATGGAATACACCAAAAATATGACAGAATAATTACATCCCAATGAATGTAATTATTTAATTAATACAGTGCTACTTTATGTTATTAACATTTATTGTAACAGTTCCTGGAGCTTCAAACTGCTAAAAATTGGAATAGTTGAATATTAAGCAGGTTTTTCTCAGCTGGCTTGGAGCTTTTGAAAACACTACCTCTCTTACATGCACCAGTAGATGAATTTATGGCTCTGCTGACAAACGAGGTAATTAAGATAAGTTTGAAATTTTTTTTCACTTATAATTTCCTTGAAGAAGTTTTTACGGATATGAATTATTATGGATTTACGACAGCGATTAAAGATTGCATTATTAAACAGTATGATGAAACTGTCCAATATTGGTTACAGGTAATAGAGCTGTAATTAGTGTAATGACATCGAGAAAATGAAGTTGTTTGTAATTTCGGTAAAACAAATTTCACATAATTTGTTGCCTTAATTTATTTATTTTTATAAAATTTTTACGATTCTTTTCCTTCACTTACCTTTGCAGTATATCACACAAATGTGATCAAATGTTCATTTGACAAATCTGAAATGGCTAATATTTCTTGCTCATTCCATAGTTTCTCATTCTTTGAAAGAAAAATGAATGACTTAATTTTGTAAATTTGATATTATCCTCCGATACATAATTAACTGTGTTACTTTTCGAAAGATGGAATTAGCAAATTTATCGAGATGAAGTGCCTTAGTACAGTTCGGAAGTTGAATTAGACACTTCGAGGATGGATAAATGTGATATTTGCTGCAAAGGTTCGTATTCTATGGCGACGAAATACATCAAACGTCAGTGCATGCTTCACTAACCCAAAATGGACTTTTGATGCCATCGAGGGATTGCTGCCGGAAGAGACATTTTCTCACATTAATCTTAGGAGCATAGGACTTCAGTGATTGTTTGGCTGGTCCAGATGTCTCCATTTTATTTTTATAGCAGTCGTATCAGGCTGGCACTTCCATTCAACTAGCCTCCAATGACGGCAGCAGAGTAAAAGTGGAAGGATGACATCAGAGACAAAAGTAGATTTGATAGATAGATTGTCCGGAGAAATGCATTTAAAGGGAAACCGATATTAACATGGGGAAAGGAAGAGTAAAATTTCTTTAATTATTAAAAATTATGCCAAGTCATATATAGACTTCTAAAGCAAAGGGATTCTTGGTGGTAATTAGATGGTTTCGAAGTCAACTATCATCACCTCAGTAATTTTAATGAGGAAGATTTAGTGCTTCCGATGTCATTTCTAATTTAATCTAAAGACAAACCGACACATAATTAAACAGTGAAAGTGTGGGATCGATTGATAGCTCTGCAAACATTCCTCCCCACTTTTTTCAACCTTTTTTATTAAAATTTGATCGCTATTAGCCGTCTTGCTTAGTGTTCCCATCTCCAAAGCTGTTTGCATCGCTGATGACGCCAATGAATGGCATCCGAAGAATGCCAGCCACGGACTGCTTTTTTATACATCACTCAGTCATAATATTTTCATTCAAAAGAAAGTTCTCTCTTCACTTTTCGTAAGCTACAAATGGAAACTCGAAGGGACGATAAGAAGGACAGAGAAAAATTCCGTCGTGGAATTGAACTGTCCCTCCAAAGAGTGCCAGGGAAAAAGACACTGGAAATAACTTCCCTTCTCTAATGTCTACATGACTGAAGACAACTCCAGGTATGAATTGGAACTCTTTGAAATCAGAGCAGTCATGGATACTGAGGCATTGTCATTGCAAAGTGAACGAAGGTTGCACTGGTGTGGAAGACGAGAAATGTTCCGTCCTGCAGGTTGAAAGAAGAAGTAGTTTCAAGGACACTCGGATGATGGGTTGTTCAGTTGACAATCATATGACAATAACGCACGTGAAACTGGTGAGGTGATATTTAAAATCTGATCGATGGTTAGTGGCAATTGCTGATAAGAGTCATGTTTTTGGCTGTTAATGAGTTGCAGGTATGTGTTACTGAGGTAAGGTGTCCATCACATTTATGAATGTGTAATGTTTATGGGAAGCCAGAAGTTGTAGGCCCATCGTGAAGTAACAAATAAACTTTGGAATGTTCTTATATAACTATGTTAATGTATCTAAAACCAGGCTACTTTGCCAAATAGTTGTTGGCCAAAGTTGTCACTCAATGAAGCTATCGTGTGACTTTAAAACACTACAAATTCTAATTTGATTACACATACGAAACAATTTTGACTGGAACAACGCAAATGAAAATTTCCAAAACTTGACAAATGTCCATTACGAATTTGCGATGAAAATATAGGCCAAATTCTAAGTTCAAAAGCTGATGGATAACTCTCAACTTGACAGTATTCTTTGTCTTATAAAGAAAAATTAACCATGGCGTTTAGTATGAATTTAATGTTGAGAGAGTCTGAATGAAACTGAAAATTGTACATGATATTCTCTAATTTAATTCACTGCCGATTTTGATTCAAAAAAGTGTTTGATAAATGAAGTTTATTGTCAAGTGAACCAAAAGAAATTGTATCACTTTATCGATCGATGCATAATGAACATTCTATAAGTTTGAAATATCTGCATTTAAACTTATATATAAGAAATGAAGAAGAAATCCTGAGTGGAAAATGAGTGAAATTAAAATTGAATCCACAAATGGTATAACTTATCTACTGGCTGAAAACAGACAGGAGTGATCAAACTGATTAATTATAATCATTTTTTTTAAACAAATGACGAATAGAATGCAAATTTCTAAGTAAAAAGTATTAAAACATGGAGAAAATTGCTTTCACTATATTGCTGAAATTCGTAAAATTTCAACCGAACTATTCATATCCAAAACTTATGGAAATATTTTTGAAGCAAATTTGTCTCTGTCTTCATTTTTTCTAAAAGATTCTAGCTGATAAAAGGTTTGGCCCGAAAATCCCAACAGAAGCAAGCTGTCATAGCAACGTAAAGTTTTAAGTGCAAGAAGTTTCAACCATAAAAAAGACTCATGAAATATTCTTATTTAGGAGATATTATTTTAGTAATGATAACAAATTATAAGAACTATTATTTCTGAAAATAATGTGATAGTAAGGAAATATCGGGAACGTTATTTTCGGAGAAATTAAACACAAAATAGCTTAGACTTAAGAAAAAAGTCAATCGTAAGTGTTGGGTATTGGCTTATTCATGAGATAAGGAATCGTGAATAATGATGAGAAATCAACTAGTTCATAGCATTGATTACAGATTGAATGAATTGCTCCACGACCATTATCACTTGTGGCTAGTCTAATGTTACCATTAGTACTTATCAGATAAAATAAATGAAGTTTGAGCAGTAACTTAATTAATTCGAATTTACACAAGGATATCCAGCAGTTAAAATTAGCCACTGAATCCCGAAGAATTAATAAACTTGCATAAATTAGCTTCAACCCTTCCTGTACTAAACGGAAAATTTGATGTAATAGGAAAAGAATATTTACTTTAAAGTGGCTGCGTATCTAATGTTCTATTTCCCACTCTTATTCATGTAGAATTTGGACGAAACGAGCTAAGATAAAACCCAAGAGAGATATGAGAGATATTTCGCAATAGTTAGCCTCAATGAAGCTTTAACATCGAGTCGAGTAAGAGAGTTCAGATAAACGGAAGAGGACTAGTAGTGGAGTTACTACTTCCATCTAATGCATGCATTCAAGCTGGCCAAGATTGCATTTAGGCGTCCTAGAGCGATCTAATAACTTTGCGACAGAAGTGTATACACTTCGAGACATTTTGTCTCGACATATAAGTGGACAACAGGCAGACAGATACAGGAGGCTGGAGTGAAGAGGATTGGTCATCTTTCTCTTCAGCCGATAGATAATCCAATAAAGATTCTCTGGCTTATGTTATACAAAATTATTATTACAAGGAAGGACTGGTCATGATTTATGCATGCATTAAGCATCCCAAAAGGACTAAACTGAGCAAGCAAAAATGGACAAATAACACTGCATATGAATAACTAGCTGGGATTGAGCTCTTTTATCACCAACTTATCTATATGGCAATGCTCCTGACTGATAAAGATATTTGTTTTGCCAGCATCATCATGCTAATGCTGCAGCTATTTTTTAATATTATCTCTTTGTACTATTTCTACATGAAATCTATTTTGAGTAATTCTTTTTAGACTGTTAAGTTTTAAATTAAATGATTTGAATGAAACGGTAAGTTTTGCCATCGGATCTTGCATTCCGTAGTAATGAAAGAAAGATTTTGGGAGTTTTCGCCATCAAGAAATAGTCAGTCACGTTTGGTAACTTTCGTTAAATTAAAAATTATCTAAGCTGATTATCAATCAATTTTACAAAATGTCTTCTAGTGATTTCAACCTCTAAATTGATTTCACAATTAATTTTCGAAAAATTTCTGCACTAGGAATGTCTCTTATCTCAAGATGGTCTGAAAGGTAAACAGTTAGTCAGATAAGATTCTGCTGACATTCCTCCTGATCTTATGTTTATGATCGGATCAACAGGAACTGAAGCAAGGTTTAAAAGCTGAACTGATAATGTGATTAAGGACTGACAAGTTAGCTGTTGGGTAGATTAATTAATTACTTACATTGAAGATTTTAGCTCAAAATGTGGCGCTATTTAACATCGACTCAGCGTTCCTAATTCTGCAACTGAAACATAATGAAAGGAAAGTGAGAAAATGATTGGGTCAGTCATTTACATTCACTCATTGTTGGGATAAATAATATACTTTATACCTATCACATATTGCTTATTTTGAAACGTTTCTTTTCACTTCGAATAATGAATAGCATTTACGTCAAATGTGTGCAAGTTTCGATTAAGCACAAAAATTCAGAAAACTTGACTGCAAATTAATTTATTAGCCATAAATCGGACTTGAATGCAAAATAAATTTGAAAATTCCAAATTAAATTAGATTAAATTTCAAATGGTGTCGAAGAAAAAAGTGAAACTTGTGAATATTCTTTGCATCAAGATTTAGAAGAGCAAAAGAAAAGTGTGACGAAAAAGTATGCGAGGAAGAAGATGAAATGATTTTTAGACGTCCTAAAAATTCAATGAAGCGCATGTTGTGAACAACAAATGAGATGTCATGCAATTTTTCCGGATATTTTACGAATTCTTTAGCAAAAAACACATTCGAAGGATGGAGGCAAATTTACTGTGGAAAAAAAATATATATATATGAAGAAAAGATGCTGAAAGTAATAATTTCCTGTCGCAAACGTGAACGATGAAAATAAAAAAAGTGTTAACAATGAGAAGAAATACCTGACCTTCATTCATTCCATAATTCCTCCACACGAATTAAAAAAAATTTGCTAAAGACTTCTGATAAGATAATAAGATTATAATCTACAATCAAACTAAGTAACAGAAGTCTGATGAAATATAATACAAGTAATTTTTTCCTACATTTATGTTTTGACTTTAATTGAGCTTTTTTATATTATTAAGTAAAAATGGACTAAGTTCATGATGCTTTTATTAGATCGGCGGAAGCTTTAAATGATTTTAATCGAAGTGGCAAGCTCATTGTATTGATAACAAAAGTGTAAATTATTTGAACAATTCCATCAGCAATATTCTCAATGAAATTGAACCAATTTAAAAATATGAATAAATTGATAAATTTTGTTTTGCCATATATTTCGCAGATATTGAAATTCCTCTCACCTCGGTTAGTGAATTTTATCATTAAGACAATGAAATAATTAAATTCGGAGTCAGATTCAAAATTCCAAAATAACGTTGAAATAAATGTTATATTTTGCCGAACTCTCAATCTAGTTTGTAAGCCTTTAAAAGAGAAAGTTAAAATACGTTTTACGTATTTTAACCATATATTTTAACCTAATTAATTTTATTAAAACCTCTAATTATTTTATGATAATTACAATTCAGCTGTTGCTTACAATGAACGGGTTTGAGCTTGAGAAGTGCTCATCAAAGTAAACAGTACTCAGTAAAAAAGTAAGAGAGGGATTTTCATCATCTGGAATACATCTAGAAATTAGAAAAATTATGAGCCGGACTTTACAGACTAACCGTTTTGAAAAGAGGTAGCAAGGATGACATTTAGTAGGTGCGAAAGTATTGTTGCTAAGAAAGAAGAATGGAACTGATAGCTGATCAAATAATGTTACTAAGAAACGGAGAATTTGAAATGAAAAAGAGAAGGAAATTGAACTTTTTTGCAGTGTTCGTTAGATCCGTCTTTCAAAGAAATCTAATTTCACATCGATATTACTTCTTACATTCACAAACTTTGCTTTTGTGACTTTAAACTAATTTGGAAATTAAATTTGTTGATCTCATAGCAGCAGCTATGTTTCTGGATTTTCTCGGCAGTAATGCTTTACTGAATTCCACCCTTATAAGCTAAACTGATGATGTATTCATTCCTTAATACGACCTTTGTAGAAACAACATGGGGTCCGCATGCCATTTGCATGTCAAGAATACATCAGAAAGTAAATTCCTAAAAAGTTATCGGTTAAAAGAATTTTTCGAAGAAATAAAATTAAACTTTCAAATTGCTTTTCTCTCGGAACTGCAATTAAATAGTAGTTAGAGGATGTGAATTCATTGGGTTACCACCGAACCCATTATGTCACATTAGCAATTTACGAAATGCGTGGGAGGTCATTACTTTAGTAACCATTTGGCAGTATCATATCATCTACACAATGGGTGGATCACCTCTTTCACCGTTTCTCCGTTTTCGTTTATGAAAACCGCCTCTTAATTACAGGTTCTTAGTGATGACCTCCCGAATATACGTTGATAATTAAATTCAAAAAATGCATTTTGTGACTATTTATATGTTTTTTTTTTTTTATTACAGTTAACATTAACTTTATTCTTTTGTGATTCAAATTTTACTGAAAAGACCGTCCATTGAGTTTCATTTTCTTTGATGAACTTTTAGAAAAAAACTAATTACTGCTTGTTTTTACTAATTGCTAAAAAAAGTTAAAAGCAACACTAAAACATTCAATCTTAAATATCTGTAGAATTTAAATTTCAGAAATACAAAGTTAATGCGTAAAATTACTTCAGTGCTCAAAAGGATTATTATAAGACTATTACTATACAAGTTTTTCAAAAAGCCCTCAATTATAGCAAGTCGGTAAGGTACTTCAAAACTTGATTGAATGTCAGTGAAAAAAGGTAAATAGGCATAAAAATAAACAGTTCAATACAAACAGTTGGTTACCTTGGTCAACAAATCGACAAACTATGTCAAGAAGAAGTAAATGAAGCTGTTATTTACACAGATGAGATAGTTCGTTTGATTAAAAATATTACAAATAAAATTAGTGACTTGAACGGAACTACGACTAGTCTTATGAATCTTTAAATTGTTAAGACGTTTCACTGTGTAAGCGTCATGCATAAATTTCTTAGCATAAAAACGACTGGAAATTATTACTGAGATAGAAAGCCGTATTTTGTAAAAGAGTCATAAAATTGATCTCTCGAGGACGATTCGGCAAGCCAAAATAGCAAAATTTTGATTATACTAGTTAGCCTTATTATTTTTTTCCTATTCATTGTAGCCCATTTTCTCACCTATAATATTCAACTTTGGACATGAAGAAGAGCATATATTTTTAGCATTATTTAATTAAACACATTTAAATAATTAAGTTCTTTCAATGCTTGGCAAAAGTGCATGGCTTTTCGTGACAAAGAATGCAATTAACAAAAAAATGAAAGGCTGAGCATAAAAGAAGCACAACGGATGAAGATAAGGTGATAAAAAAATGATAAAAGGTATGAGCTAATCTTTAAAAACGAACATGGAACAGGCGAATCAATTGAATGTAAGCAAAGATGAACAGGTAAACTTTTCTACTTTTTCAGTTTCAGTTAGCGCTTCAGGAAGAAACTGCCATGACCAAGATTAATATTCTTCTGAAGGGGGATTAGAAAAGGAAGAACCTAGGCTCTTCGCAGTTTGCCTATGGAATAATGGGAAGGCTGTATTGTACTGTATATATGAAAAGAGACTAAGGGCGGAAAATGGAAGAATGAGACGATGGGTGAGGGTTGACACTTTCCGTCCAATGTATGTCGGCTAAGTGTCAAAAAATGCAACCACAAATTAAACTGGTCTTTGTACTGCGACATTGGCGACAAGCATTGGGATGGCAGTGAATGAGGATGACTGCTCTGTAGAAATAAACCTTATATACGTGAGCAGAATGATTTGGTAGTATTCTCCGGATTCGTTCTCTTTTTCCAATTCAAATCCAATTACTAACGACTAAAATTGGCTTGACTAGACTTATCAGTAGTCCATCGAAATATCAGTTAGCTAATTGTTTAGAAGAAATCCTTGAGTATATGAAGTATGAATTTCTCGAGAAAGGGATATCTATTGCATATCATTTCAGCAACGATTCTTCTACTTGCTATTTTAAAAACTTGAGGGGAGAACTGTTGTAATAATCAACTTTCAAATGAAAATGATCTGTAGAAAACAAAGGATAAACTGAAGTTTGGATTATAATCGATAAGTAAAGTGGTCAGGAATTCCTTAACCTCGAAAGTACAGAAGGCCAGAAGGAATCTAACAATAAAAGAAGATTGTTCTCATATTTGATAAAATAACTGATATTTTTGCCGAGAGAAGAAGCACCTCTCAAATGACATTTAAAACAGAAGAAAATGGAAGGATTGGAACAATGAACTAACTAGCACTACCCAAGAGACTAAAAGTTTTCCAAATATTCATAGACTTATGAAGGAGCCCTGATTTTTAGTTAAAAATGGGATTTTCAGTCAAAGAACATTTTAATTCTGCTATTCGTTCACGTGTCATGAAAATTATGGTACTGGGAATATTTATTCAGTACTTAAGTGATTTTAAATTTAGTCAGGAATTGATAATTTCTCCACTTGTAAGGAAGGCAGAAACCATTTCATGCCAATGAGTTTTTGTGATTATCATTTCATTTGAACCAGTTATCTGTGATAAAAGAGGAACACTCACTCCGCACGGTTCTTTTAGAACAATCTATAACACATAACTTATCAGACAGAGTTATAACTTTACATTAACACAATTCCAATCGTTTCAAATTCCTTTCCATCACAATGTTTGGAATGCAGATTATGATGCCTCAATATGCGTTTCAACCCTTTGCTGTCTTCATCTCCACACCGCGAACCCCGTGTCCGTGGCGCACCGCGACCCCGCAGTTGATTCCTTTGCTTTGTTGGCTGTTTCCTTTCCAACCAACAAGGTCGCTACAAGATGTCCTTTCACCTGTCAAAAATTCATTTCTTGAGAGAAAAGTTCACCATAAGTATTTTTGGTATTGCGGGAAATCGGAAGTGACCAGTTAGGTTGCATTCCATCACATTTTCACATTTTCATTATTCTTCAGAAAGATAACCAACAGAATCTGATTGATGCTCCCTTTCCTTGTTCTATTCCAGTTATGACCTTCTACTTATACAGCCATACCTGCATTCAAAATATGACTTTCAGGAAAATTTCAAATAATACGTGCATTTTTAACTGTTGCTTGCAAGACAGAATTTGACGAAAATTTTTAATTAAAAATTTTCCGCAAATTAGCTCTAATTTCATAAGAAGCAACAATTTTACTACCATTATTGATATGATTTTATGAAAAATTTATTCAAAAAATTCCATTCTTATTGATACGAACCGGTTTTTTACCTTTTTTTTTCACGTGATATAACACAAATATAGCATACAGTATTAATTCAGTAGCGAAAAATATTGTGGGAAGGAAATTTATAAGTCTTAATTTGCTTTTGAAAATTAGAAGTTTACCTCAACCGTTATCATTCAAATTTCAAGCAGGTTTAGCTTTTTATAAGAATGCATAAAGCAAACAGTATACCTTACAGTGTCTTAATAATGACTAAAGTGGTGTACGTCTATTCTATCACGTGCGCTACAATACGAAACATATGAGTTGTATTGGAAAATGATTTTATTACCACGAAAAGATATAATAGATATTTTATTACTACGAAAAACAAAATGTTAGGGATATATCTTGTCGTAGATGATACGTGTGTGCTCCATCAGATCATGATGAGTTACGGTACTAAGAAATAGACGAGCTTCTAAATGGACAGGGTCCAGTAGTGTCCAGCTTCTCAACATCTGTAATATGAGTATAATTATAGAATGGATGAATCCGGTTTTTCACTTTTTCCAACTGGTAGTCTTTGGAAAATCTTTAATCAAAAAATCACTTCCAGGACTGGGAGATCATGACTGAAACTAATTCTTCCAATCTTTTGCATTCGTAACTCAATCGAAAGCTCCCGTTCGTGTCCTTCTTCAACGGTAATAAAGCCTGAAAAACTGAGCTATGCTTGTGCCGGACAAATGCGACCCAACTGAAGGGCGGAAAAAAGAACAGTTCCCACCGTTGCTCATCACTGTGTTCAGAGAGATTAGTTCACTTCCACTACTGTTGATAACGGACAGGAAGCCGTGTTCCCTGTGCATTTCCGTCTTACTCCAGTTGTCCCAGGCTACCGCTCTGCAACAACTCTCACTTCCCGATCGCAAATCATAATATCTCGAAAGGTAAGATAATTCGGATGGCTTCATTCAGCGTGTAGCCAGAATTTATGCTTACGTGTAGTTAAGAACAGCGAGCGCTCGATCGCCTTTGATGAGTAGCTTAAAGTCTATCTCTTCTCCATACGTGGATTTCGGAATTGTCGGAAAAACTGCCTTGCCACCAAATTCAGAATGCCATTTACCGATCAAGAATGCTAAATTCTTCAGGCTTTTTGGTACCTTTTTCAAATCATACTCTGAAAATAGTCCAAGGAATCTAAGTTATGAAAAAATTGGTTTTAGGCAGCAGCAACTTTATTCTCTGGGCAAGAAAAACCAATCACAAACCTGCAGGAACTTGTGTAGAGTCGCACAGGTGACAGCTTTTTTTACAGTAAATGTTCGGAAGTTCATTAATCAGATCGCACTTTCCGCTGTCTTCAGCTATCCATGAATAGCAGTGCATGTCACTATCTGTGCAGTCTTTCGAGTGACCTGCAGAGATTGCGTATCACAAGCTTCCCAGTACTTAAAAATGATATTGAGGTAGAAATAATAACGGAAAACTGATTTCTTTTGTACTAAATTATAATGCTTAAAATTTTTAAGATTAACAATGTTAAAAGCTATGCGCTGCATACAGTGAAGCTTCCGGAATTCTTAATCCTAAATTTAAAACTAGATCCAAGTAGGCTGGTAAAAATGAATTCTGCAAAAGTAAAGCTGACTCGAATATGTAGATTGAATAGACTAAAATGAGGTGCAAAATGTAGTGTTTAGTAAACCAAAAATTTCCAAATATCTTGACAACTAAAATCATTTGTCAGTAATTTGATTCAAAACTTCAGATGATCCGAATCAAACTCAAACTGCAGCTCTGAACTATATATTATTTGTTTCTTGGAAAAGTAAGCCATTCCAACCCCTTATTGATTATAAGCTTCAGCTTATTTCAGCATTTCCGAATTTCATTTTATTTTATGCAGCTTAAATTTTCCATCCTTCTAAAACGTCACCTATTTGACCACAATCTTTATATTATGTAATTGTACACTTCGAACTTCCGTCACATGAACTTTGCATTATAATATGAAGCATTTAACCCAAAGGTAGGACTGTTTCAAAAAAAGTAACAAACCTGAGATTTGGTTAAGGTGAAATAGAATACAAAACAGTAAACACAGCACGGTAAACATCTGTGTTGTAAAAATACAGATTACACAGAGTTGAG
>PQVD01000095.1:69100-133351 GCA_003012265.1 Setaria equina
CGTCCATTGTTCTCCATCCGATTTTTCAATTTTTTTTTTTCCAAATTTTCAAATCTGTCATTTGTTGAAGGGATGCCATCAAAGAAATTTTATTAAATGATTTGGATCAAGTAATTACTTTCTAACAAAATCTTTATTATATTCCATGCTCTGTATACTTCAAAAGTTTTAATTTAAAAAAGTCTTTCTACAAGAATACGCTTTAGTAATATGTAAAATCAAAGCACTGACTCTCTGAGAAGCAGTTCTGCAATCTATGAAGTTTTTTATGACTTCTAGGTTTAAATATATTTAAAATGGCGAATTATTTCTTAGCCCTTCGGGAACGAGCTTTCAGGCATTTAGCTTAAATTCATAGTTCAATTAAATAATTAAACTCAGGTCAGCTCGAAGATTATTGAATTAACTCAGCGTGAAGTACGAAACAATAATTTTCCTTCAGCGCTAAACTGATTGCTGCTCGACGTTTCGGTTTGTACTGTAATCAAATCAGTAGATAATTCTCCAATTTTTTAAGCGTTCGAAACAGTTCACGTCCATAGGAATTTCATATAAACTTTTTGGCATAAAGGCCTTGAATAACATTACAATTCATTAATCAGAATACACAGCAATATTTGAAAGGGACATGGAAACACTACTAACTTATAATCTTGAGAAGTCTTGGAATTTCACAGTGCTTTTATCTACATAACTATTGCAGGATAAAAGGACATATAAATGACTGCTTTCTATATTAAAATTCATAGTTCTGTTATAGCCTCTGGTAGATATGGTTGGACTCAAACAATTCCGGGTTGAATTTGTAAACAAGTTACTACATAACTACTATACTACATAACTACTAATTCAGTTTTTAAACTATGTTCTGTTCTGGAAATATATCTTTTCAAGAATTTGGAATAGAATAACAAAATAGATAAAACAAGATGGTAGACCAATAATTAAAGTGGACAAAATCATATAACCGAGTAGATCGCTAACAGCTACACTAATGAAATTGCATTAAAAAAGAACAAGAAAACATCGGCTAAAATTCATAAACTGAGTAAGTTCTCTACAAGATATGAGAGCAAGCGAATGAGAACCTAACAGAAAGGGTATATAACAAAGCAAGAAAGTGAAAGTAGGGAGCATTAGGAGATCGAATAACAATAAAAATGCTAAACATACACCAGGTAAATTATATTAAATTGCAGACTTTACAAGTAGCAAAGTGTCATTAAAAAGCTAAAGCAGGACCTTGAAATAAAAGAAGAGATAAATAACTAATGGCTAAAAATTAATTAGCTAAATGAAAAACTACCTCGAACAGATGTAAAGAATTATCCATCTTATTCAAAAGAAAAAAGTACCATTCAATAACTGAACAAAAAATTCATACAAAACGTCAATCAGTTTCGAGTTCATTCATGAGGTGTTGCAACATTCAACAAACACTGGAACTTCTTTTTTCATCTCTGAAAGCAATTTCAACTAAATATTGACTAATGAATTTTATTTGGTAGAGATTTTCGCTAAAATATTAAATTTTACCAGAGATGCATGAAACTAATTTTTCCTCTTCACTAAGATGAATCAAAATAGCAAATTTGAAATCTCTGAATAGTTGTCTTTAGGAAACTAATTGGTATGCTGAGACAAACATACCTGCGACAAATATGTTTGAGAAACACCAGGTACAACGTGCGAAGAAACTGAACGCCGTGAAAGACCGCTAAATTTTGATTTAAAGAAATTTCTACCCCAAGTATAGGATATAAAACTTACGTTTTCAAATAGTTCATAAATGATCTCATTGAAAATTTGAAATATATTAAATATATCCACTCGCACGCATGAACAATCTAGCTCGCACAAATGAGTGGGATAGTGACGGAACACAAACCTTATTTTTGATCCTTTGTTTAAAAAATATTTGCTGCAAAATGTGCGATTCTCTGATATATAAGATGAACTTTCCACTGGTGATCTGACGGATACGATATTTATGTCCTCATCAACATTATCATTTTCAATAGCACTGCGTGCCTTTTTAACAGGCACCTCAATCGAGACTATAAAATGACCATTTAAGTATCAGTAGCTTTCAAGAATTCCTATAAAATACACTAACGCTGCATAGAAGTTTAAACCAGTATTTTTTATTTTTATTCCTGCTTTAACATCGCATAAATTAAGTGAAACAGAACATAAGTTATACCGTGGCATGACTTTGCAACATTTTTTGGTGGTTTATCTGCTATGGTAGCAAATTCTTTTAGCAGACGATCACAATTCCAGTTACAGCGAGCGCCGTTTCCATTTCTCATAACACCAATGGAACGGAAAGAGACCCCTTTGCAGCCGGTTTTTGTAAAAACCTCATTTATTCTCGAAGATTTAAATAACGGTTTCTGTAATACGAAAATATATACAAAAAATAAAAAAATTTTTGAATGCCAAATTGAGAAAAACATCAATTACACCGAACTTTGAGCAAATCTTTCGTCTTGTCAGAAGGAACGAAATCGTCTTTAACGTCGGTATTTGCTAGTATTTCCGTATCAATTTTTGATAGGGAACTGAAGGATTGCAGTGATGAAGATTCATTCTTATGGTCAACCACTTTGTCTGCAGATTTTTGAGGTAGTGTTACCTAAATAAAATATTGTAAATAAGAAAACTGTAATTCCATTGAGTCGTGACATTTATTTCAAAAACAAAGGGATTTTGAAATTGGATAGTATTTGAGAGGAGTTACCTTAAATATACCATAAGATGATTCCTGTCCCATTTTTTTGTCACATTTCTCTTTCTCTCGCATTTCCGCAGTTTTATAGTTCGGGCTCCAAATTGACCAATCAGGTATATATTTAGGCAAACTTATTTGCTCAGTCTGAGAACCACCAGGAATATTTCCTAGAGCAAAACTGAAACTGGCACTTTTTATTGAAATAAACTTTGATAATAATATAATAAAATCCAAAATTCAATAAGGCAAACCTTGTAGCAAATTCTGGTGGCTGGACACTTCCCGCATAAGAAAAATCATCATTTCCTTGGCTACCCGGAAGAAACTATAAATCATCAGAATTTAAAATTTGATGTCCAAAGGTTTCAAAATTTTTACTCCGAAATATTTTTTTAGTTCCACTGGTACTTACGTCATTGCCATTCTCATTCGATTGTTGATTTAGGGGATATTCGTTTAATGGGCGCTGTCGTCTCTCAGATGGATCGAAAACTATTTGATAAAGGAATGTATTTTCGGCACGAATGAAATCTGCGATAAACTGTTTAGTCACTTTCAAAGAATTTTTGTTGAGGTATCGTGGAAGCCGAGGTAGAACCTAAAAGAGACAACTCATCTTCTTTTAATCTTTTTTAAAAAGATTGTTTGTTGATAGCTTTTTTCACAATATAACTTACTTGATATAAATTCTTATCATTTGTCTTCGCAAAAAAAACTGCTGCTTTATTCAACCCCACTCCAGGAAGACCTGCCTGAAACTGGGCGATACATTTGTTAATCATAACTTATTTAATGTATCAGGAACACCACGACTTTCAAAGGTCTAAAAAGGAAAAAATACTAGGTGTCTCACCCTTTTCTGGTATCCTTTACCCGGATTTTTTTAAGATCTTGCTAACCTATATTTCATATTTCTTCAATCTTGCAAAAATTTTGTTTGAAAGAAACAAAATTTGTTAAAAAAAAAAGAAAGTTCTGAATACTACGAGAGTGTAACAGCAAGAAGCATTAAATAACTATTTTGAGATCACCATTTTTTGACCCGGCTATAAAAATTAGTACTTACCTGCAAATAATCACATCCTGAAAGAATACAAATTCTTCGAAATTTATCAAAATCAAAGTTTTCTGCAAGTGCTCTGCACAGACATTTTGGTAATAAGCTTTGTTCAAAAATAACACAAGGTCCGGTAGGATCCATCTTGAAAATAATCTGCAATTGTATTTAGAACGTATGATAATTCAGGACCTAACTGATAATTTCTTAAAGCTAAAAATAGTACCGCAGACCATTTCTGACAAATGGAAAAGAGAGCAAACCTTTTCACAGCCGAAAACAATGAGATCAGAATCCTCAGTAACTACTGCTTGAGCCATTCTTGTTTTAGTTAGGAAACTCAACTGCGCATCTGATTCGTAAGGAGCTACGATGATATCAACCATATTCAAATGCCGAAATGCCTTGAATGAGCAAAGATTCTCTGATCACTGACACAAATAGAGGAATAACATGCCATTTAGTTATAGCTTTGATATATTCACTTTACAAATACTACAAGCGCAAGATTTATGTGTCCTCTTTATTGCGAAAAAATTTGATTGAGCTATAAGATTAAATTAAAGTAAATTAAATGTAATTAGTTCAAACTTCGATTGAATTTTTTGAAATCCGTACTTTCTGAAAGGATGATAAATTACATACACTAAACAAAACCATATTTACTATATTTCTAATGATTGTTACTCATTCGTTCTATTGATTAAAGTCTACTCTGCTGCTGTGCCATAACCTGCATTAACCCAAGAACAAACCTGAATAGCATTTTCAACCACTTTTGTTGTCAATGAAGCACTACGTTTGAAGCAGCTATAAGCTTCAGTTGCTCTACCTTCGCTCATCAGTAAATCGCCTCTTTGCTTATGGAAATCACGTCTCTCACGTCGTGAACTGTTAGTTTCCTAGAATTATTTCGCTTAAAAAAGCAGTAAATTAGCTTCATCAATGACATAACTATAAATTCACAATCAAAGCTAACTTTTTTAGCAGGCAGTGTTTGTCCATCGAAAACGAGGATGACATGACAACCGATTGCAAGTAGAGATTTAATGTATTTCATCACGTAGCGTATATAACTAGAAAATATAGCAAGGAATTGAAGAAAGCAAAATAGCTAAGAGTCAAACAGGATAGTAATGAAGTGGAATTAAAAACCTCTTTTATAGAGAGTGCTCGGACAGCAATTACCCCTGTTGAAAGAAATAAGGATTGAAGATATTATTTCTAATGAGATTTAAAGAAATTCGGTCCAATATTTCCGGAGCAAAAAGATTGGAAAAAAATTCTGGGGAATCCAAAAGAACAAGTTCACGAATTTTAGTAAGGTAACTCATTTGTCTTGATTGTAAAAAACCGTTTAACCAAAAATTTAAACCCTTGGATGGCCACGTAAAAAACTCGGAGTACTACATCTAGTATCAATTAAAGAAACTAACAAATCGGTATCACATCCATGAGCAATTTTGTCAGCGCAACCTATCAATCCACGGTGCAACAGACAACTAACATCTACAGCAATTGATTGGTTCGCAAACTCAGTGATATTTCCCTGAAAAGAGTAAGTTCTAGCAAATGATGAATTTTTTTCTTCAAATAAAATATTTGTCCGTTACTATAATATGAAGAATATACAAAAGGATTATGCAAGTATGAATGGGTCATTTTGTCCCACTCAGGAGCTACAGGAATATAATCAGGTAAAGCATCATGAACAAATAAGCTCCGCGATGGTGTTTTACCTTATAGTCTGTAATCTAGGTGTAAATCTTGCAAGTTTTTTTACAAATAATCAAGAAAGAGACAGAGAATGGTTGATGTGTCAATGTAAATTTATAGAAATAAAACAAGGTTTTACTAAAAAGTCCACCTGTCGACACGCATTCTTCACGAAGGGCAACAAGTTGTGTATTCCCATTTTCAGTAATAGCCAATCCTGAAATCCTACAGCTGATGACACAAATTACGCTGTAAGTAACTTCAAGAACCATTTTCACATCTGAATCCCCCTCAAGACGACAAATGAAAATTTTCAAAATCAAAAATTCGCGCTGCAGAAATGAAGTTACACTAAAAAATAAAGGTCTAATAACGATATCATGCAAACAGTAGAAAAATTTGCCTTAATGTTGATCGGGATATTGCGTAACGTTTTCTGTGTTATATGTGGTTGGTGGTGTGATGATCTGTTGTCACTCATTCCCTTCAAATCACTTCCGCGTGTCGTCATATCTTGCGTGTGTTAATACAGCAGTGAGGAGTACACGTCTATGCATAAAACATTTCCACGCACGTGCGCATAAACTCACGGATATGATGTGCCACTTAAAGAGCATACGGGTTCCTGTGCATGGTCACGTACACGTCAATACACACACCACTCTGAACACACGAACACAACACTGCTAACCTTAGATCTATTTCGAAGCATAACGAAAAATAGGTGGAATCTGTATGCTGCATATGGCTCCGAAATATCACCTTTGTCAACTAACCATTTGTCATGAGCATGACCTTTGTCCAACGAAGACCATTTTAACTTATCTGATCGCAGCGATCTCTTTCCGCACCATCTTTCTAGAATAAATGACTGTTAGGAATTCCATCTAGAAATCTGACGTAATTTCATGTTTAAACGGAAGAAAAGAAATGAACGGTGGAGCTGTAGTTTGTTGATGAGTGGGTTTTCCACATATCAATGATTAGTAAAGAAAATTCCATAAGAGTTTCCACGATCTGAAGTCTTGTAACTTCTCTTACAGTACTGGGACCCATTTTACTGTATTTGTTAGCATAGTATGGATACATCGAGCGGTCTTACATGTATATGTTGTCAAGTTGTGTTTGCGAATAGTAGCATGCAGCGAGAACATTATAAGACGGATTGGCACCGATACAATCTTAAACGTAAAGTTAGTCTAATAATCTTTTTATTCTTTCCAGACAAAAGTTGGATTAGAAAATAAAATAATACTTCGAAGAATGTAAAGCTTTACTTTGCTGCTTATATCATTGTAGTCAAAATTTTACATTCATATTCATTATGTATACATATATAATGAATATGAATGTACAGTTTTGACTATACACTTCATTTTTAACTTTAAAGGAATTATTTCTTCAAGCACTTCCATCATTTAATCCTTGGATTGTGGTATTTGTCATTAAGATTCTTTTTTTTTTTGTAATAGATCACTGGTTTTCCTGTTGTCACTGAAGAACAGTTCAAGCAAAAAATTGCTGCTTACAAAAAAGAGGTCAGTTATTTTATTTGACTATAGATTTAGTTGGAACTGAGTGTTCCTGTTTGTTTCTTCGAACTTTAACAAATTGTTAATAAGTTGCCAGCTTCATTTTACGTTATGTAACATATGTTGCCGAGATATGTCTATTGTTGCTCTCCCGATTTTGTAGTAGTCTTTGTCATTATAATAGGTAGAACAAGCTAAGATTTTATTAATGTTTGACATTTGTTGTTAGTTCATGTTAATTATGAAGAAGAAGTGGAGCTTCCTGGTAGAATTTATTCGAGCGGTTGTGCACTTTTTTTCCCTTCTTTTGAAAGTCTTTTGTGAGTTGACTTAGGGATTAGAAGTGTTTTATCAATTCCAATTTTCGTAGTTTTTTAAGAATGGTCTTTAAAAATAGTATGACTATGATTATGATGGATTTCGAGGCGTTTTTTCCTAAAATAAAAAGTTTACATGCCATAGTCTTCTTTAACTGCATTACGTAGTAATTTCGTTGTCTGTGAATTGGTTTCTTAATTTTGCAATGTTGTTCTTTCAAATAAAAATGTCCTGTACCACTTATTCATAGATCCATTACACTGGTTTCCAGACGGTTGCTGACAAAAGTGCGGAAACTAAAGTGGTCATGTGTAAATGCTGTAGCAAACAGTTCCAATCAACAAAGGCATATGATAATCACCTTAGTTCTAAGAAACATAAGGAAAGCGAAGCACGTTTGATTAGAAAAGATTCCACGGTGTGTAATTGTTCTGGAAAATTTTTGACAAATATATTTAAGAACATCAGTTTTCTTTAATTTGGTCTATTTATATAAAGATTTCTGCCGCAGTTTCAATTCGGAAACGTTAAAAATAACTATATTTTCTAGGTTAGGACGACTAAAACATCAGGTATTAAAAGGCCCACAAATAGCCATAATCTGATGAGGGCTTGCAATCATTTCGATGAAGACATTAAAAACTGTAGTTCTAATGATGATGATAGTGATGGCTGGATTACTGATGATGGTACTGATAGCGAAGATTTCGATGAATCTAAGGTAACTAATTCGTCGAGATTTTACTTAATATTCAGTTCTTGTTGCAAGAATCTGTAAGTAGTAAAAGAAAGCTTTTTTTTTTTTCTTTTTTTTTCAGGGTATTCCGATAACAATCTGTTTATTTTGCAACTATAGCTCAAACGACGTGGAGACAAATTTGATGCACATGACCATATTACATGGATTCTTCCTTCCAGATGCAGAGTTTTGCACAGACGTTGGCGGCATGCTGCATTATTTGGGTAAGATGTGTTCGCCATACGTTTTTGTCTTGCTGTACATTACATGATAAGCAGAATAAATGAGGTATATCCCAGTAGTATGAAATAAGCTAAATGAATGTTGTAGTCATTTTATATCTTCTTACAAATCCTTCATTGTACTCCCTACAAATGTTTCAGGTTTGAAAGTTGGTAGTGGTAATATGTGCTTGGTGTGTAATGACCGAAAAAGGTTCTTATCATTGGATGCATGTCAAAAGCATATGCGTGATAAAGGTCATTGTCGTGTGGCTCACAGCGCAGAGGAAATGATCGAATATGAAGACTTTTATGATTACAGGTAAGCTTCAGATTTGAATGTGTAGGGCATATTGAGTGTTATTTTCGCAAAGTGGATTTTGTTAATCATTCCAGTTCTATGTATCCAAAAGAAGACAATGATAACCCTTATATTATTTTATCGGACAGTGGATATACACTCACTTTGCCTTCAGGTCAGTGAAAATTTTTTTTACGTTAGAGTGTTTCTGAATCATAAAAGTGCTTTCTAATTTTTTTATTTCAACTCTAGGCGCAAAAATTGGGCATCGTTCGCTAGTGCGTTATTATAGACAGCGTTTGAAGCCGGTGGAACATGAAACAAAAGATGATCGTGAAAGAAAAAATGCTCTCAGAAAAGCAGTGATTAATCACTACAAAGAGTTGGGATGGAAAGGAACATCTGGTTACTCTTTAACATGAATTTAATTGGGTTTCAATTATATGAGAAAAAACAACTATGATGACTTCCATGTTTTCTAATTGATGTTGCTGTGTTTTCAGGAATACTAGCAGTACAACGGGCAAGAGATATAAAATACATGAAGCAAATAAGTTCTAAGAACTGGGTCAAATTGGGCTTGAATAACAATAAGTTGTTTAAATCGCGTGGTAGAAGTGATCAGTGATAATGTACGTGATGTTTTCTGCAAATATTTTTTAGAAAATATATTGAATATAGTTTTTTGATTTTTCAACGAAGTTTGCAATGTTTGTCGACTGAGGTGACCTTATAATCAAGAAAGTTAATTAAAAAGGTGGTTTTACTCGACACCTTTTGAAAAGAAGTTTATTTTCATTTAGAGAAGTGATCCTCATAATTCATTGTTCAGTTCATTGATTGTTTCTTTTCATGTGAGCAGTAAATCAAAACTGTTTCTTGTATTCTTTTTGTTCTAGTGTCTTTTGTTATTCTTGGATTTGAGGAAGAAGTTAAACCCTTTTTTTTTCACAGTGTACTAAATCGAAGCAGCATTTCTTAATGGCAAAGTTCCAGTGCATGTAACTTAAAGACGAAACATTGAGGAGTGCGAGAGTGGCCTTTCATGTAGTGTTGCGGAGATCTGGCACGGGCAGACGAACAATGGCTTCCCTTGAAAGTTGTAAGAAGACTGTTGGTTTCTGCAAATGCTGTATAAATATGATTTAAGAAGAAGTTAATACTCTTTAAAATTGAGGTTTAGTTGTTGCTGGAGATCCAAGGTCTAATCACTTGTAACACAAGTTTCATTTTTCGAGGTTGCAGATCTATTAAGAGGCAACCGACTAATCGAAATATTGAAATATTAGTACTGGAAAAGTTCTTTAACTTCTTCGATCCCGTTTACTTCTTGCTTTGTTTACATTTGTCGTTCTGAAATTTCTTACTCACTAGTCCACTTTCCATATCGGTTGGTATAACATTCATCGCTTTTTAGCTTTACAGAACCGGCAATAAAATGTAATGAATGTTCAAGCTTCGTCAACATTTCAAAATGTTTCGAAATGATGAGATGTAATATATCTGGAGAGCAATGAAAACTGAAGCTTTTGAATATCGTTTGGTGAATTGGTGTACTGTTTTGAGTGTTGTTCTCACACTGCATTCGGTTTATTTATAAGTTATACCAAATACACTGACAGAAGATATATTCTTTAAATTTTCTTTCGGTTGTTGAGAATTTGTGACACTCAGACTGTTTTATTCACTTCAGATGTTAAGTACATAATTCATAGGGAAATTCTCAGGTGCTATTTTCCCGTTTAAAATTTTACAGTAACTTCCTCAATTTGTTACAGCTTTACTATTTCAACTAGCTGCAAGAAGCGTTTATTGACATTTTTATAATTATTTTTTTATTTTGTTTTTTCCGTTTTTCTATTTGTTGGGCAAATTTATGTCATGTTTCTTTGCAGTAATAAAAAAAAAAATTCCTTCAACTGGAGTAGTCGTATTTTTTCAATTTAATTGCTCTGCTGCATACCATACCTTCAATTTCAGGTATTTTGAGAGTCCATCATAGCATGGTGAGACGTGACTTTAATTAAAATGAAGTTTAGCACGTGCACAGCACTCTCGATTAAATTACGGTGGCTTGAGATAGAATAGTGAAAATACATTTCTTATTTCTGGAAAAAATTTCAGTTTAAAATTCTGAAAATGAAATGAATGTATTACTACTCTCCCCGAGAAAATACACTTTAAGAGTGAGTGGTGACAACGTGAAATGTATTCGTGATTCGGAAGATTAAGTGGTTATAAACTTTAGTCCAGGTGATTCTTTCAACTTTAAATCTGTATTTTTTGCTGATTTGTATTTTCCGAGTGCAACCTCTCACAATTTATTTTTTTTTTTTCAAGTCGCGGTCTTTTACACTTCTAGTCTTCAATTAGTGTGTTTGTTCATCTGTCATTATCGAACTGTTTTCATGTAAGTAGGACTTTTATCTGATGGATATCTTGGAAGAAATGAAAAGTTTCGTGGTTTTTTCTTAGCTGACAGAAGTTCTGCTAATATATTTAATCAGACTTTCCGGATCAAAAAATATTCTAAGGATATTACCGTTACTTAAGATATGCCTGAAAATGGTAAACTCCTTATTTGATGAAAGGGAGTGATATTATCGCCACATTCATCTCTGTTAAACTTTATCGTTATGTTCCAATGGAATTACCTAATATTTTAATGCAATTAATGCTACTCGGGTTTCTTCGTTAAGATTTTAAGTAATGTTTGATGTTTATATATGTTTCTGGGAATTTGATCTTTTTGTTGAAATATGTTTTATATTTGGTGAAAATTCCTGAACAGATTGAACAGTTTCTTGATTTGACAAAATCACGTCTAGAAATAAGTAGATGGGAGTATGGTTTTACACGTCAAACTGATTTGATATACGACGATTTATACAGCATTACAATTTACAGTAAGGAATCTTTTTCTTAAATCATCCAACTAAATTGTTGAATGGTATTTCGAAATTTTTGTTGATCTTTATAAAGCGACTGAGGAGCAGAATTTAAAGTTATTTTACTTGACTGTAGATGAAAAATTTGAAGGCAGTCTAATCGTCCACCGGCCTAAAGTCAAATTTTCTAATGGATTTTTGCAAAAAATGTCTCACTGTGAATTATGGTGCTGTATATATATTGTTTGTATAAATCAGCTATGNNTAACTTTTGAAAAGAGCTCCTTCTACTTTTCAGTTTTATTATCACAACAATTGTATATTTCTATTTTTAAGCTGCCCAACAGTCCTCAACTGTCATCTACTATCAAACAAAATGGCTGAAAAAGGAGATCGTAACCGACTTAATTATCAACTATTCGGTCATCTTCAAGAACGAGCACTAAAGGTTACTGGATTACTAATTGTTTATTAAAAATTTAAATCAGTTTTACTCTAATATTTCTAAAATTTCGTAGGACAAGATGTGAAAAATTTTGTATTACGTCAAGTTCGGAAGATGATAATCGATCATCTGTTTAAATGCACAGTATTTGGCGTAATAATCAGTATTCTTGTATTGTTAATTCTGATTTCCAGCTGCAGACATTTTACTAATGAGTTTAAAGTTCCATTTTTTTATCTTTTAGTTACCACAAATCTCTCATTTTCAAAAATTCTTAGTTACATTCAGTAATATTTAATTTTCCAAACTTACACTATTTTTATTTGAGGTTTAGCGCAACCTATTTAATGATAGCCAATAACAGTTCAAAAATTCAAGTTTTCTGACCACTTGTGATTTATCATTTTTAACAGATTTTTTTAGCATCGAGCATACACCGGTTCTTTTGCCAATTTATTCAAGAGCTAGGATATAATTTCATTGATCATGAAGCTGTTGATAGTTTATTCTGATATTCTGAGGTGAGGTCTTAAACGGAATTATCGACATGTAATTCGCTTCAAGGAAGACGTTAATTTTAAGGCGGACTAAACTGGTAAAACCTATGCTATGCAGTGATAGAAATAATTGTTTACGAGAGAAGGTCCGATCACGTGGAGTGTTTGTGGAAGCGAAATATTTTTCACTAGCTCATATTTATTGTAAAGTGAAATTTGGTTCAGCCCCATTTCGTTGTGTCGCTGTTCCTGCCCATTAGTTCATTTTTTTCCAGGCGCTGATTTCTTGATTTGCCGTGTCATTTAGATCTTTGTTTTCTCTTACTGATAAGCAATAGTTTTTATCAGGAATTTTACATTCTTTGGAAAAATGAATGTTGGTCGTCTTTGCAGTGCAAATCAACTTTTAGCAGCTGTAAGAGTACATTTTTTTTTTAATTATATGCAGTAATGGAGAATTGTTTCAGTTTTGAGACTTCTTTGTAATAATTTGGGTTTACCAGAGTTTTGCAACAATGAAATTCATTCTATTGAATCTGTTCACGCAATGTTGAAGATAGGCCATGTCTTCGATTTTGATTTTTTCTGCTTTTGCAATTTTAGGGTTCATGATCGTTTGCATTATTACCTTTGTTTTTGTTAGAGTTCTGACAAAAAGACTGAAACGAGATACGTCAGCTTAAGTGTTCTGGTGTTCATCGTTACATTGTGAAAGATTCACCGACAGCAATAATTCAATACAAATCCTTTAATTGCGTAATACGAGTTGTAGATCTCTACATCTCTTACTTGATGTATTGTTTGTTGATCTTATTGGATTTCTGATCAGTTTGGTGGATGTTAGCTATCAAGTTTTTTGTTATTGATTTTTTTGCAATGACCCAGAAAAAACAAAGTGACATAGTGAGCTTGCTTTCAACAGTATTTACAACAACGAGTCTTCCAGTTAATCTTGTTTCGTAGTCGTGAGTAGTAGTTAACCTTTAAGAATCGTAAATTATTGCTTCTTTTATTTAATCATCGATTGAAACAAAAGACTGGTAACTATACCAGTTAGAATATTAAATAATCCTAGTATATTCAAGTGTGATAGTTTAGAGAACATCCTCAGAAAACCATATTTCATTTACAGCACTTTTAGAAGCCAAAACTCATGGGGTAAACTATGCTTTTGTTAAATTAATTATCAGAATCTTAAGCTTTTTATTTCCAGTTTTCTGCAACTACAGTGGCTAGCATTTTTAGCATGTTCTAAGAAAGCAGTGTTGGATTTTGGTCATCGTAACCTTTTTATGTGTTTCAGCCATTGAATCGGCCTTTTATTATTATAGCATCGTTTTGTATGCTCAAGCATCCATTATAATGATTCTGACTCCTTTATTCTATTCGCCATTTCCTAATGAAAAGTTGTTGTTCTTTAAAAGTTCGGTGTAAAATTTTTGTTTTCAAGGAAGCAGACATTAACCGCTGTAATATTTTTTTTTTTTTTTTTTGATTGAGCGGAGCGTTTGTGCTGAAAGGAATTATGGACTTTGGTTTTTGGTAGTCGAAGGATAGTAATTTTGGGACTGATCGTTTTTCCGAATTGTATTTGAAGCTACTTTTCCTTGAAATATGATGCATAGAGACAATGTTAACGTAAAGGATTTTTGTATAAAATTGGTGAATTTTCTCGTTGAGTGAGATGAAAAGATGAAGTTGTTGATTCCTTAGAGTGGATTTTACTTTGATCTAAATTATGTCAGTGCAAGAGAAAGACACTGACCAGCCATAATCGAACGTATGGAAGTTAGAGTGATGAATGCTTACAACCACACAACTAACCTGCTCGAAATAATAAGCGACGTCTTCTCCATTCGGTCTTTTCTTTATTTTTTATTGGATTTAGATATTTAAAATATTTCTGTTTCAAACTCAGTAGTTTTGGTACGAAGCGTTTTTGAAGTTTTGGTACGAAAAGCTTCTAAGAATGTCTTGAATGGTATTTAAAATATTGCGATGGGGGATAAACTTCTCGCTGAACTTTGGGATTATTTTAGAGATTTAAATTTTAAATATAGGTCGGGTGAGATACATATAAAAATACTAGTATCATCTGTTTTATTAGATATTTACATCGAAGGCAGCGGTGTTGGTAGGTTGTTTTAGGATGGCAGGTATAACGGTCAAATCATAAAAAGATCACTACTGTGATTTTTGAACAGTGTCAATTTGTCTAGCTGCTTTGTTACGCAATTATTCATATTTATACTCCTCCGCTGTCTTTGCTTGTGCTACCACTTGGTACTGTAAGCATGCCATCACGAAAATCGAATAAGAAATTAAGTCAAGTGGTGAAGAGAACTGAATTTAAAATTGTTCTTTGAACTGATCAGTCTTTCCACGCATCATCGAGTTCATCTGAAATCCACCTTTGCCGCTCTATGATTTTCTTGCCTGTCAGATTTTTCTAATTCTTTTGTTGATTGCTTGTATCAATAGAGCCATTCTGTATGAATGTTACTTTTTAAGCATGATCATAACAGACACTTTAGATATTTGTCTTGGTCGTTTTCTTTTGCTAATGAAAAGCGTTGCTTGACAATGGGCTCTAAAAGCACAAGATTTTTATGCATAACTCTTGATTTCAGTTCTAGGTATTATCAGGTATTATGTTGATTTTTGCTAATAGTCTGCCCGCAAGTAGAGAAGTGGAAATAGGCAGAAAAGTTTGCTAGTATCCAGATGACGCATACGCCTAATTTTGTCATCATGAAAACAAATTAGGGTATTTCACCATATCAAGAATCAGATTCAATTATAGAAGAGAGGTAATGAAGGTGGTCTGTTAAGGGAGGAGATTATACCTATATTCGATGGTTATTAGGTTGGAGAAGTTATTGTTCGGCTCGGTGATCATATCATAGTCTTCCAGCTCCCCGTCATTAATTTCCTTCTCAAAAACTTTTTATTGATTGGCTGATCCATCTAGATCTGTTCGTCTCTTTTTCCCTGTAGCTGTTTGTATTTCATCTCGATATATCATTACAGTAATTCTAAGGTTGTCGCTGGATCAAGGCGGATCGAGTGCAGTGTCGTATATATTATTGCTACGTGTACTTTTCTGCCTCTGTATTGCTATTTCTGATTTTTGCACAGCATGTCTTCCGTAAATCAAACAAACGTCAGTGTTTTTTAACTTGCTGGTTTTTCAAATATTGTTTTTCGAATTTTCATAAAAGTTTGAGTCAGGACTCGATGAGGATCATGGAAGTTATCCTTTTGCTAGAAACAGAATAATCACATATCATTTATTGGTGAAATTGAAAAAAAAAATCAGTGATTTTTACACTTTCTTGATAAGATTTTCAGAGTTCAGAAGAATGGAAATCATCAACAAAACGCGAAACTCTGCTGGGAATGGAACAGGAGTTGCGAAATCTCGTGGAAACTGCGCCACCTGATCAAAAAGAGGTTTTGTTTTTCTACATATTTACGCGAAATTTATTTTCATTGGATAGTCGGAATTATAAGTGAAATATGTTTCTGTGAGAGGTAAGTAACACATTCATGCATAATTCAAAAGTTGATTTTGAAGTTTTCGTGATCAGAGAAAAAAAACGGCAGGTGAATGAAAGACGACATAGTTAATTTTCTAATATGTCCTTTTTTTGTGTTACCAAGATCAGTATCTCCTCGCAAATCGTCCCAGAAAAATACCCAATAAATTCAATATTAAGTTTTTTCCAGGCTGTACAGAAAGAGCTGAGTGGTTTCCAGGATTTATTTTCACGTTTTTTGCGTGCTAAAACTACTATTGAATGGAAAAAAATTCAACCATTGCCGGATAATGCAATTATATCTTACAAAGAAGTATCTATTTTAGACGTCCGTTGAAACTTGCGTTTTCCTGTTGTGTAGTATATTTTTGTTCGATCTAATAACATCTGAAATTTAGGTGAAATGTGAGCATATTAAAAAGATGAAGTTTAAATATAGCATGCTGTCAGAGTCACTTGCTGTTTGTTTAAGGATATGAGGTCGCTTTAGCCATTTTTTGTATTTTTATTTTCTCCGAAAGTTTCAGTTAAAGCTGCATGATCCAAGCAAAGACCTAGTAACTGATCGGTTGAGCAAACTGGTAGTCGTGAAGTTGAATGGTGGTCTGGGTACATCGATGGGTTGCAAAGGTCCGAAATCTATGATTTCAGTTCGGAATGACTTGACATTTCTCGACTTAACTTTACAGCAAATTCAGGTTTGTAACTTGAAGTTTTTGCCAATTAGATATTGATATGTCTTTAAGCAGTGATTAAAAAATTCGTAACGATCTGAATATTGATGAATTGAAATGGTATCAAAACCAGTTTGTTTTATTCACACTGGTTACAGTACAATCCAACTTGTCCTGAATAAGGACTGCATAATCTTAATAATGGTACAGTTAAATAAAGATGATTACGTTTGATTCCAGGATAAAAATGAAACCATACTTAATCAGGTGCATTATGATTTCTGCTTGTTTTTTGTGCGTACCTCTGTTAATCTAAAACAATTTTTACAGAATATGAACCGTACTTATGATGTAAATGTGCCCTTAGTTTTGATGAACTCATTCAACACGGATGAAGATACAAAGAAATTGCTGAGAAAATATAAAAATGTCCAAGTCGATGTCCATTCCTTCTGCCAGTCTAAGTACCCGCGAATATTGAAGGAATCACTTATGCCAATCGTCAAAAATGTTACCGATAGTGATCATGACGAGTAAGTCGTCTTAGCGACCCTTTTGCTTTTTTAATTATACTTGTACGAAGTTTTTTGTTGGTAATAATCCTTTCAACAAGCTTATGGCCGGTTGCATGAATGCATCTTGCCATTTATACATTTGGTTTATAACGGAGATGCAGCGATTTTATCCATGATTGCTTGCTTCATCCCAAAAAATTGTCGAATCCAACAAAGATTTGGATATGATCTGCAAAATGTATGTACAATGAAAGACAAAAGTGAAGCGATAATGAATTTCATTGTGGGTTGCGGGTGAAATCTCTGTATTTGTTACTTTTTTTTTACGTCTAAGACTTTTCAACGTCTGTATTTCACGTGGCAGTTTCAGTTAGATTGCGTAAACTTAAGGTTAAGTTGGCAAAGGTTCTAACAATATTTGTTTTGTATAACTAACATTTCTTACAGTGTTACATAATATTTCCGGATCTTATTGAATTTTTGCGCTTTTTTAGATGGTATCCACCTGGTCACGGCAATTTCTATGAAGCGTTTTATAATTCAGGACTCCTGGATAAATTTCTTCAGGAAGGAAAACAGGTATCTGATAAAGTTTTAGGTATTTCCATTGGTTTCATGTGCTTATTGATTCGGTTCGATTTTAATTATTATCTAATATATTATGTATTATATATATATTATCTATATATAGATAATATATAATATAGATACATGTATATAGAATAATATATGTATATATGTATATAGATAATATATTATGTATTATAAGTATTATATATAGATTATCTATCTATATATATAATCTATACATTATATATATATATTATCCTGCTATTACTTTAGACTGCTCTTGCTTTAGAAAAGAATCATCGTCTTGGTTTGAATATGAAAACCTTTGAAATTTGTTTGAATTTGAAGCCATTATCTTAACATTTAAATTGATTGGATGAATGACTTATTCAATCAAGAATGGAATTTAGTTTCTGTTCAGCAAGTCATTGATCTTTAATATTTCAGTTACTGTGTTCATTTCTACAAGAGTTAAAATGTCACTAAAATTTTATCTGAGTCTTTCATTTCAGTTCTGTTTCTTATCAAATATTGACAATATGGGTGCGGTGGTTGATATGAATGTGTTGAATTTTATTGTGCAAGGTGTAAACGGTCAGCAGCCAGAATTTGTGATGGAGGTTACTGATAAGACAAGGGCCGACATTAAGGTTTATCCCTAATAACTTATTTTATTTCTGTGAAGATTCCAAGGAATTTAAAGAATTTCTGATAAGTTTGCATTCATGCTTGGAAATTAACTTCTGTAAGCTTTAGGGTGGTACGTTAATACAATATGAAGGTCGATTGATGTTGCTAGAAATTGCTCAAGTGCCAAAAGATTATGTTGATGAATTCAAAAGTGTGAGCAAGTTCAGGTTTGTTGAATGACCGTCTATTTTTCATAAATCTATTTTCTATTTCGATTTAAATAGAAATGATTTTACTAATAGTTGATAGAAAAATCGTTACAAGATGTTGCAGAATATTTAACACAAACAATTTATGGGCCAAATTAAATGCAATCAAGCGAGTAATCGAGAAGAAAGAGTTAGAAATGGAAGTGATCGTTAATCCAAAACATTTGGATCGCGGTATCGATGTGATACAACTAGAAACCGCTGCTGGTGCCGCCATAAAAAACTTCAAAGGAGCTTGCGGTATTTTTTCATTATTCACAAGTCTATTTGTTCCAGAAGTTTATTGCATTAAAATAAAACCAAATTTCAAAGGGTTACATTCTGTTTATCTTTTTGCAGGAATTAATGTTCCTCGTTCACGATTCCTTCCTGTCAAGACGACCTCTGATCTTTTGTTGCTTATGTCAAATTTGTATGATATCGAAAATGGTAACCTAACACTGAGCCATCTTCGTTCCTTTCCGACGACACCACTTGTTAAATTGGGCAGCTCTTTTGACAAAGTAAATTAATCTTTTCCCTACAAGCACTTGTCTCATTTTTTAAACACTTTGACTTACTTGAGATACTGTTCATTAAAAAGAGACTGTTGGAGTTTTTTTGCAAATCGAAAGAATTAAATACTTCTTTTCCAGGTGCAAGAATACTTGAAACGTTTCCAGGGGATCCCAGATTTGCTGGAACTGGATCATTTAACGGTCTCTGGTGATGTATGGTTCGGAAAGGATGTGATATTAAAGGTTTTTTGCCTTTATGGGATTTCTTGTCTAGATGTTGAAAGTTTTCAGCTCATTAAAATGTTTTCGCTAATTTATCCAAAGTTTCGATTTCTTGGAATCTATTATTCAGTCTGCACTTTTTTTTTGATGTTAAATTATTTACTTAGAAATTTATGGAACTTTCTTGTTTCTTGGGATGCATTTCATTTTTAGCTGTTGATTCCATTTTTAATCTTAATCATATCTGAAGTTCTGCTTGATTTTCAGGGTACTGTGATAATCATAGCAAATCATGGTGATCGTATAGATATTCCACCCGGAACTGTTCTTGAAAATAAAATTGTTTCCGGCAATCTTCGAATTCTAGACCATTAACGACTTTCCGCTTAAATTTTGAACAGATTTATCGCATGGATTATTGGAGCTTTGTCATTAGCAACATGTTGAAACCTATCAGTGCATTGCAAGAATCATTTTTTTATTTATCTGTAATTATGAAAGTGTCTATAGTTGTCTGGATTTACCATAGTTCTCCTTTTCTTGGATCAAAAATTCTCAGTTTGCGTGATCAGTCACCTCCACTGTTACTTTAACAGATAGGACATCAACTGGTCCGTCTTAATAATGAGAGGTTATTCACTACACTAATTTCAACATAATTCCGTTAACTATTGTGCAGAAACGAAAGTTTCATGAAATTGTTTATCTTTCACAAAATAATGGTTAAACAGCATTAGATACAAAGCACACAAAAAGAGCAAATGATATATTTTTATATTATATAAGTTCAAATTATCCTTAGCTTTTAATCTGTTAATCTACATAAATTTGTGTTATATCTGTTGACATCATTTTTGACATCTGTTACTTGAGATCTTTTTAAATTTAAACAGTTTAACGAGCGATAATGACTTCACTGATGACTAACAGACTTCTCAAAAAAATGTAATGAGTTCTCTCAAACCTGAAAACTTAATACTTTTGTGACTGTCGTTCCTTTTCTTTCAAATTATGTAAACCGATTAACTGCAGATTAAATTTTCGAGATAAACAATTTACGTAATGGTACTTTCGCATTAACCGAACTATAAATTATTATTGTAAATCTATTTCGATAACAGCAACTTGTAGCATATTTTAGGCTCCCTTTTATGTGCTTATAGATATTGTTTGTGATTGTGCTATCAGAACTAATTGAAAGCAAAGCAAGTGGATCTAAGTCTACTTTTCTGTGACTTCTTATACTAATCCCTTGTTTTTTTTTTGTTTTGTTTTTTGTTTGGTAGTAATAGTCTGGTAAATGTGGAAGAAATACTGTATCCGCGCAAGTGTGCAAAATTATGAATTATTATAAATTCAATTATTTTCATACTTTATTCTGGATTCTAATATATCCACAAACTTGACTGGTGCTTTTATTTTAGACATTGCGAGATGTCTTGTTAAATGAAATGCTGCTACTATTTAGATTTGAGCGGTATAAGTTCGGCAACGTTTCTGGAGATATCCCAAACGCTCGCTTGATTCTTCCCACAAAGTATGTGAATTGTGCTGATTTTTAAACTAAAAGACTTTTTTGCTGTAATAAAGTAATAGAATTCACATCTGGAAAAATGCATTTTTTATACATAGCATTTATGGTTTTATAGGATGTTCATATTTCCCAAAGCTTTGTGCTTATATCTGGTTTAAAGCAGTTTGTAGCTTAATTTGTCGAAATTAATCTGTAGTCAATTAATATTGGGACAGTTGCTAGTTGTTCCAAATGTTTATCATCACATTTCATATTACGAATACTTCGACTACACGGATATCTCTTTATCAGATTCATTTAAATGATGACCCAGAAATGATTTCACTAATCTAGCAGATATCTTGAAATTCCTGCCTTTGTTAAGCACATCATATAGAGTAACATAATCTGTACCTCCTGCTACGAAATAACTGGGTGGCACTGTGAACTGCTGCTGTTTAATTTAATGTGTCTTGTGCTGTTACAGAACAGTAATACTAAACAACAAGAAGAGCAAGTATTAGAATGGCAATTAGTCCTAACCCAATTATTACCACTATTGTCCACAGCAGCTGAGCTATTCCGGCACACCAGAAATGGGTTTTACTTGCCTTACACATTTTCTTGTTTTGATATTTCTGCTGCCGTACTGTCGTCTGAAATAAGTTCGGATTTTTGTGTGTTAATTAACCATGCTTCACTGTTACGTAATTCTTCATTATTACTTAGTAGCCACTTTCATGTGGCATAACAGCATGATGAAAGTAGCAGGGCAATGACATATCTCATCTAAACTACCAGTTTTGACCACTAATATACGAATTTAACCTCTTAAATTATTCCATAACGGCTCAACATTGTCAGTATTGTTGCAAGATGCACTGTAATCATTACTTAAGCTGGAACTAAGGGAAACATGATTAATGTCATTCTTGTCAGTGAAACTGATAATTGGTGAAATGGTTATCATTATAACTCACCGCTGCATTCGAACCACAGGACAGGTACGGTAGGAACGGGGAGTACTGTGGTGGAGGTGGGGTAGAGTAATACGATATGAAAGGTTGAGGAATAGCCCATAGTTGTGGTGGTATTACGGCAAAAGAAGCGGTTGTTTGTGGATTGTATAAAACGAGATCTTTGCTGTGTTCCAAGATATCATTTGTGCTACTGGAAGCCATATCCTGGTAATTAATTATATAATATATTTTTATGAAGTTGCGACCAGCGAACGCTTTTACTGATGAAAATTTCTACGGGAAGCAAGAATGGACAGTGATGTACATGGAAGAGATTCTTGACAGAGTTTTGAGCACTAGCATCGTGAGAATGAACAAATCGATTAGCTTTGTCGAGCAGTCATTGTTGAATCTAATTTACTCAGGTAATCACATAGATCTCTGTGCAAAAAAATATGATTATTGTATTGCTGAGAGAAGCAATCAATCATTCATGCATCGATGATTGGATGGGAGATGTTTGTGGAACTGGTTACCTGACGGACGTGAAAACGGAATGTTCTTTTGCGCACTTACCTTTTGAGAGTATTGAGATAAATGGAATTGTTATAGTCCTTGTAAACCAGTTCCGCACCCCTCTGCTTATCAATATTGGACATGTTATATTTACCTTGAACTAATTTTGTTGAACGAATTGCAAAGATAATTCAGTAAGAACCGTTAACAGTGCTAAAATTTCGAAGTCATAAAGAGTTTGACTTTTGAGTGCCTCAATGGGTGGCGGTAGTTTCTGGCCAGTTCGTTTTCGCACGGTCAGGGGAAGGCAGGAATGAGAATTTGAAATTCTATTCAGTTTGTTAAAGGAGGTTAAACTGCTGTGAAAATAATTTTATTCGATTCAACGTGTTCATCAAGTGGTGTAAACATTTTTTTTTCCTAAAGATAACTCAAAATTCGATAGAATATTTGGTTCTTGAAATAGAAATTTTTAGAAAACTTATGAGTTAAATTTTAAAAAGTAATCGTCACGAAAATCACAAAAATTTTTAAAAGTTTATGAGTAGTTGTCATATTAAAATACATATTCAGGGCTACTTTGCGAATCTTTTTTGGCATTCAAAATATCGTTCATTTCTATCTATGAATTTCCCCACTTCTTATTATACCAATTCCTTTTCTAAATACTGTTTTGTTCCATATTGTCTTTGTATACCAGAGGGAAATTTCCAAACTTTAATAATAATAACATTTAAATTTGCCTTCAAATATAATTTTGAACAACTCTTTAAAATGATAATTACTGGACAGTTGTAATTAATGGTTCTGAGAAAAGATTTTTTCTGGAAATGCAAAATTTAGGTTTGAAAAATATTGCTTATGATGAAAGATTACAAGATATATAGATAATAGTCATAATGATGGTCATGAATCGATTTTGCTATTGCTGATTGTAGTAATAATTGCTTAATCAACAAAAAATGGATGAGAAGAGACCCATAATCCGCTTTTACTACCAAATAACATTATCATAAGCATACCTGTGGTGATGGAGTGGTGCGTGTTAGACAAATTAAGGAAATCAATTTATTTTTTTAATTGCAAAAAAAAAAGTAGCAATACAGCGACTAAAAACTACTATACGTAAAATGTTAAGGTGAGCGGCTCTCGCTATCGTAAAGGTGGGCTATCACGCCATCATCATCGATTAACAAATAGTTCATTCAGCAATCACAAATCAGGATCATCTTATACTGTCACCTTGTCGTCTTCCATCTCTTCATCTCTTTCCTATCACCTTGTATTTCTATCTAACCATTAGTCTGCTAATTTTTCAGTTCTACAGAAGATGACAACGATTACCAAACCTTTTCATCCTTATAAGCACACCTTCTGTATCCCTCTTTCTTTCACTTCAAATTTATGATAATACTGCCATGCTATTTTTTTCCTACTTCTGCATTTTTCCCATTAAGGTAAGTTCTAGAAGAATGATATTTTCATTATTAAGAATGATATTTTCATTATTTCTATTAAATTATGTTAAACTGCTAATATTTCCCTGACAAAATTATCAGTAAAATCAAAAATAAAAAGGAAATTGTACAAAAGGGAAAAGGGCCATGACCATCTCGAGCCATTGAACTATTTCAGTAGTAAATGTACGATCAGCGTACAATCGGAGTCATCACCACTGAAACAAGTGTACCAATTTCCGAAAAGAATTATTTTACAGTAATTGCTTGTGTCAGGAAAATTCGCTAAATGGGCTTGTCATTAATATCGATTATGTTCTTTTTCATATTACAGATAAAGCATTTGCACATTTATTGCCTCGTATTTATCCAACAAAATCAAAATCAGTGTACCAGAAGAAATCTATTTCAAAAAAAATTTTAAAAAGATAACAATGAGAAAGCGGCATTAATTAACCAAATTAAGTCATGCATGAAAAAATTACAGCTTACTGGAATGACAATATTAAAAGCAGTTATTTTAAATTCAGTTTATTTCAGCAATAACAGTTATTTTGTTTTCTTCAAATCATTTTCGATGGGCGCTTCTTTAACGAACGGTATCAGTTCTTTGTAGGGATGTGGCATAAACTGTTTTAGAACTTCTGGAACACGTATACCATTCTCTTCCTGATAATTTTCCAAAATCGCACACATTACACGTGTATTTGCACACATCGTGGCATTTAACATATGTACGTAAGATACCTGCATAGATAAGCAGGTAATATTTTTGCACAGTATAATCAACAGTATCAAAAGAAATTGGATACCTAATGGAAACTATCTAAAAGTGAAACTTATCGAATTGTCTTGAATCTTTGTGAAATCTTCATAACAGCAAAGTTCTGATAGAAAGGCTTAAGAAAAAAAAGCTTACTTCACCATCTAATTTCTTTGTTCTCCCATAACGAACTTTCAAACGCCGAGCCTGATAATCCGTACAGTTCGAGCAAGAAACTAATTCTCTGAAAAATTACTACTTAAAACCAATATTAAAGAGCGAATATTAAAAAAAAAGTATACTAAATGAAATAAAGTTTTCTAACAAACTCACTAACAGAATCTAAAGAAAAACCTGAAAGCAGCACTGCCTGGGAACCATGCTTCCAAATCAAGCTTTTTCGCAGCAGCATTGTTTAATTCTCCGGAAACAATGCATACAGTTCGAAAAGGTATACCAAGTGCTCTACAGTAATCTTCGGCATTTGTAACCATCTGTGAACCAGATACAATAAGTGTCGAACGACGTAAAAGTAATATAACAACTGGTATACGATTTTGTAACTAATTTTAATGTTTTATTTCAATCATTTTTGCCCTATACAGTCCCATCCTTATTTTCTGAATCCTTTAATGCTACTTCTTAAAAAGTAATTTTCTTAAACTATACGGTGCTTCATAGAGGGAAATTTGTATCATTAATGTAAGATGATCAGATGAGATTTTTCATTGAATCTACATAGTAAATAGCGGTTCAGTTGCTGTTTTTTCCATCTTTAAATTTTAATTAAATCTCAAATAGAAACTTGAAGAATCCGATTAGAATGGCCTATGTAAGTAAAACAGCGGTACCTATGCTGAACAAATTAAAGTGAAGGAATTCACATCACGAAGTAAACAATAGTTGAATTGAATTGAATCGGTAATAACTTATCCCACCAAAATCCTCGCTCTATAAAATTTGATTCGATTATATAGGGATTCCCAGTACTACCTTATTTGCAGCAGTTTTTGAGGGCCGCCAAATTTTAATAGTTGCATGCCAACTTCGACTAAGTAAAACCATCGCAGTGCAAACAAAACCGGTAATCTCTATGCTTCAAATTGAAAGAAACTAAGGTTTACCTCATCAAGCATTTTCCAGCTTTCATCATCATATGGAGAACATAAGACAAACTGCTCGACCTTTTCAAATTGATGGACTCGGAAAATACCACGAGTGTCTCGACCATGACTTCCAACCTGCAAGTTTTAGATTGCGCAAAATTATAAAGTCTTCATGGAATACTGACCGAAAACTTCAGAAAATAACTAAACTTTGTTAAAGCTACAATTACCTCTTGGCGGAAACAAGCTGATATACCGGCATATTTAATTGGCAGGTCAGTCTCACTGATCCATTCGTTTCGGTGATAAGCTGCAATCGGCTGTTCGGATGTAGCTATGAGATATTTTTCGTCAATGCTTTCGTCTCCAAAAACTTCAGAACCTTTTCCAGTAACCTGTTATAGTTCTTCTTGATATGAATTATAAGGAAAAGACGATCAATGTTCCAAAAAAAAAACTGTTAGAAGTTAATAACAGTAAAGTTATTACTCTAGAAATACCTTATACAATTCCTGGTCGAACTGACTAAGTTGCGCCACTTCTTGCATCACCTCTTTACGCATGAAGAATGGAGTGTAAAGCATGGTAAAGCCTTTGAAATGTAACATTTGTAGAGCAAGGTTAATAACCGCTTGCTTCAGAAATACTAGAGGACCCTAAACGAATGCAATCATCATCATACAATGTCTCACGTAACTAATGAACGTTGAATCAATATTACAGAAATGATATATAAAACCTTTAAATAGTAACCCCGGCCACCAGCAACAGAAGTTCCACGATCACCATCGAAACCATCAATCATTACACAAAGATCTATCTGAATTGCAAAAAATAAAATGACCATGCAAAATGATTCAAGATATGTAATGCCATAGCTTACCAGAATTCATATATCATAATATCTGTTTACATCACCGTTTTTGCTGTCTTTCAGAATATGCGAGATACACTGCAAGGATGGCTTTAAATATCTATTCAAATGACTATGAGATATGCGTAACAACCTACGTGTGAATATTTCTTTTTAGTTTCGATGTCACCAAAAGTTTTCTCCACTCTATTGTTATCTTCATCATCACTGACAGGGACCGTGGGATGTATAATATTGCCTATTTGAATGAGTGTTTGATGGCGACTTGCTTCAAGATTTTCCATTTCTATTCGAGTTTCCGCAAGTTTCTCATCAATTATACTCTTTAACTTTTTGATCTGCACTATCGTTAGGTTCTAAAAATGAAAACAAATGTAAAGAAACTTAAAAAAGAAAGTCGACCATTATTTACAAGTCCTTTGATGTTACACCAACGAATTGCTATAATCATAAAAAGTATTAAAAGAATGCTAACCTTTACATCATCGGCACTCAGCACTTCTAAGCGTTCCAAATAATCGGTTGGCAAGGTAATATCGGCACCAGTGGGTTCATTTTTCTGAAATCTTCAATATTTACATCAGCTAGATGATGGTAAAAAAAGTGATAAGATTAACAGAAAATAAAACACATACCTTCATTTTCTCTCCAATGGCTTTGCTACATAAGTTGATCAGTCTATTGAAATTGTCAGCAGTGAAGCGATATGAAAAATATAATAGAAAGATTAAATTTTGGACAATCAAGGTTAACAACAGAAAACAATAATGTTTTTAGGAGGAGAATGCTTTAATGTAAACATGTTCAGAATTCTGCAATAGCCATGCAGAGCAAACAAAAATTACTCATTTCTTTACTATTTTTTTTTCCATCAACATAAGACTTCCCGTGATGCTCCTATCTGAGGACTTACTAAAAAAGAATTCCGGTTTAATTTTATACTGAAAGGCACTTTTAATGAAACTAACATCTATTTTTGGTACTTCTTGATAATTCTTAATAATGTAAATCAACTTTCTTCATGAAAAAATTCTCGTGTAAAGAAAATTTTTCCTTTGCTTTCTGATAAATGTAATTAGGTAATTTCTTAACTTCGGTCAGAAAAGTGCCACGGATCTCATAAGAATCATATTCAATGCTTACGGACCGGAACCATTTAACGTATTTGAAAGTTGCTTCTTGGGTTATTGGGACTAGTTTTATAATTTAAATCCATCTGATTCTTCATCTCTGCATTTGTTTAACTGTTAAATTTAATACTCGTCAAATGGATGAACCAAAAAGAAGACGACGAATTAACTTAAAAATGGTAAATTTCACTTGGAATAAGCCACTCTTCTTACCTCTCCTCCATCGTTGATCGTAATCAATAACGTCGTCAACAAGTTTCACATCTTTATACCGTTTTCGTTGGGACTCACGTATCACTTCCGGATTACCTCCTTTTTCTTTCCGAAACAAATCGATATCCAGGACCATCCCAAAACAATCAGTTAAACAGGACAATGTAATTCACATTGGTAATAAAAATCAGGTGATAAAATCAGTACAAAGATTATAGGAACACAATAAATGAATAAAATACATATAAAGATAAAATATATGAGGCACGAGAGTCCTTTTAAGCGTCAAACGTAAGTCAGGTTCAAAATGCAACATTAACTCAAGCATGAAAGACCCTGTGATCAACTTAGCGTTCTAATTATTCCCAACCATAACGCTAACCAGGTGCAACACGATAACACACCGTGATCAACACAAAATTAAGGCTCTCCCTCCAACGCCAACACACATCCAACACCACCCATCAGTTCCACTTAACTACGTGTCGCATTTCAATGCCCCTCATGTAATCGTTTTCCATACTACTGATACTCTGACAGAATCGGAATGAAAATCTTAATGTCTTAGCCGCCAAAACAGTAAAGCCATAATGTTGGCATTAAATTGTAGCGCAAATGATTTACTTACTAGCCGCAGACGATCAAATGGAAAGATTCATAAAGCTATAAAATATTATTTTTGTCACTCAGACGAACTCATTCCTTAGGGTCATAATATTCCCAGTAGAATCATCCAGTATTTATAGTCTTCACATCTTGAATGTGTCAGAATGTGTTCGGAGTAAGGCTGTATTTTAAAGAGATACCTCTCTAGAATATTTTTATGCTTCACAAAATAACAAGATAGAATGATGAGGAAGAATTTTCAGAAACTATTGTTCACGAAATTAACCAATATATGCAGACAAAAATGAATAAACTATGTGTTTCTCATACTGATATCTCTGAACCCGTTTTGAAAAGATGAGAAATAACCACTTTCATCAGAAACCATTAATAACAAGACTTTGTCCATAGCGTAGATTATCACCAGCGCGAACCGCAAATTGTATAGTTGGAGGAGCTTCAAATATCTGCAAATAACAGAAATTGAGGGGAACAAGCAGTTAATCGTTTTAGATGTAAACAGTACTATGTCAGAAACCACTAATATTTTAATAGGTGGCTAAAACAAATAATTTAATGATTAAAGGAATTATTACAACATGAAAAAATTCGTAGAATGAGACATGAGAAACACTCCTGCACATTTAGTGACACTAAGGACCTGGTTTGGAAAGAATAAAAGAAAAAAGAACCAGAACAATCGTTGATCCCAGCCGAAATTCCCCAACCTTATCACCAGGTCGATATGCATGTTCCAATCCTGTAATTACTGGCACTGATTCATATATTTTCTTTCGTAAGCGTTTGACATTTGTGTGAAGCAACGGGTCCTAAATTGCATGAAATAAAACATGATTGAGAAGAGAACTGGATAGTACACATAATTACTCCAATAGTTTTTTGTCAGAAATTCATAACATTTCGAGAAAAAATTTCAATTCATCAATTTCAGGACAAAAACAACAGAAATAAACAATGAAATCTCAGAGTACCGCATCTATCGAAACATCTCCAACATTTGTAGCTGCGACAGCGCTCATTGAGAAAAATCCATGCTTCCAAGAACCTTTTAAAACGACTCGCTCATTGATACAAAATAAGTGAGGCATACGATGTAAAAATGATGGTCGTACTGACAATAACAATCCTGCAAATAGTAATGAATAATAATTGTAAGCTACTCAATAACGGATAAGAAAAAAAGTTTTTTTTTGTTAAGATCATAAACTTCGAAAAGTGGACAGATACCAGGAAAATGTATTTCTTCATTTGCAATCCATTTTGCAGGAGCATGAAATCCATGATAATTGCCAGGAGCAAGGTAGAGGACCATTTGATAAAGCTCATGCCCTTTCTATAATATTTCATTCTCACTGTAATATGAGGATCAAAAACAGAACTCACTACAAAAAACACTTCATTTAAATCTTTCATTAACTGCAACATAAAAATTCACTTCTTCATTTTCTATATTGACTGTTCCTAAAAAATCGGTGATATCATAATCATGGCCTTTCACAAACTCAATACGTCCCTCGTTCACTTTTCCATAATGAATCACAATCCCATCAGCTGGAGACACCTACAAGAAGGCGGATCAAATTATTAGTAAAAAAATAACACAAAAAATGAATCACGAAAGCTTCCGTTGCAAAATACTCTTAATTTTTTTCTCTTTTTATTTATTTATTTATTTATTTTTTTTTGAAGAAATCACTTCGAGACATCTTTCTAAGCTGGAAGTAGAAAATGCCAAAAAAATTAGCGAGGACAACGAACCAAGTCTGCATCACTAATAGGCCTAACTGTGGATTTTAATGACCTGTTGAAAAATGCTGCTAGTGTTGGATAAGCAGATAAGTCTTGGATCTCAGCTTCATCCATTCGGCAATCGTATGCCCGGACATACATATCTAAAAAAATCGGATTATTGTTTAATGTTATAGAATTTTGTCTAAAATATTATTCTTCTCTGGCTTGAATAATCCTATTTGACCTGCTATTTTAAAAACCAATGTTGGCGTTGATAACTTGCGTTTTATGGATACCAGAAGAGATGGCAAAATTAAAAATCTTGACACTTTTCTTTTGTACAGCCTTTTCATTTTTGGTTAACATTTTCCTCAACACTTCTTTTTATTTCTCTACCTCAAGGAAAGTTTTTGTACGCACTGGATGAAATAAAAAGGAATATATTCTAAATTAATATATGTTCTAGGAAAAAATGAACTCATTTCAGAGCCAGGAAAAAAGAAACTGAAACTAACTAAATATTTTTGGGCGTAACCACACTGGAATATAAACATTAGCTAGGCTACCAGCAAAACGTGAAAATGCATTTAGTGGTAGAGAACAGTAAGCGCGCAACTGAAATAATTTTCATTCCTTTTTTCTTCTTTTTTTAAGAGATATCAGTACCAATCCTTAAATTAAAAAGAACGAAAAAAAAATAAAATCCATAAATTAATGACTATTTTCTTCCAATTCAAATGAATTTGAACCCATATTCAACCAACACTGTCTATCCAATCATCTTAATTTTAATTTATTACGACTAATTAAATTCATCCAAACAACGTTGGCTACTTAAAAATATTCTTGTAATTACCATTTTGTCATCCACTATCAGTTCTATGCGTATAATTTGATCAGAGAGAATACATGCTGCAGAGACTAGCGAGCTCAGCTATGAGTCAAACTGCAGTAAAGTAAGCCTATAAACCTTGAAATACTAAAATATTTCCTATCTCTCCCATCCCCAAACTCAAAAATAAAGTTAACGAAGTTTTCATGATTTTTCACCTTCTTTGTATATGAAATAGATCAAATTAGTATGAAATTTAAAGTGCAGAACCGAATCTATTAAAATTATGCATTTTCAAAAAAATGAATATATTCACCTTCCAGTCAGAATAATAATGTTTCGTATCCTGTAATTCTCGCCAGTCTGGAACGAGTATATTATATAAGTAGATAGTGCCAGTGCCACCAACACAGCTTATTGCCACCAATTTGAACAACTTATAATGAAGAGAAGATCCTGGTGTGCTTTTATTACCATTTTTACTACTACTGACACCTTTAGTAGCATAATCCTGAAACAAATAAAATTTCCTTCAAGTTCACATATATTAGAGAGTGCCATATCCATCATATCCTATATGGTCAACTGTTCAATATAAAAAGGCTAAATGAGCGATATTTTTGAACAGATAAGCGACTCAGTAATAGCCTTCGTAAAATTACCTACGGTAGCTTTTTTCAATACATGCATTAACAGGCTTTTGTATCGCCGTAATATCCCCGCCAGGTGACACGGACTATGCCTTCTGTAATTTATCAAAACATAGTGGAACTGTTCACGTGTTCTGAATGTTGAAGCGTAAGTTTTTTGTTAGTTGACTTTCAGTGAAATTCGGTTTACATACTGCAAATGAAAAAAAAAAAAAATATAACATGGTCTCAAAACAAATTTTTGAGCCTATGTATAATCAGCAAAAATCTATCCTTTCAAAATCAGTACCTTTATTTCATAATGTTCGGAACTTCCCCATTTTTGCTGAAGAAGCTTGCGAAAATTGATAATGAACCATCGCCGCGTCAACATGTAATACTAAGAAATTTTAAAATGCAAAACAATTTTACGATAATCTTAATTTACAGCACAAGCATCCTTCCTTTTCTCCAACTTTAGGTGCAATCAAGAAGATTTGCTAGTATTTGAGACCCAAAATTATTTGCTTTCTTAAAAAAAGCATGCAAAACTTCAATAATGACAGATTTTAGTTGTGGCAGAGACATATTAAAAGATCCAAGCTTTCAAGTTCACAAAAATATTGACCACAACGTTAGTTTTTATACCTTTACAACAAACAATAGGCGTATCATTATTTCTTTAATCCTTTTGTTACATCATTCCTTAGAAATGAGAAATTTTACAAATGACCATAAATAGTAGGTCTCAAGACAGATAAGGCAATTGGTATGGCTTCTTCAGTTCGAATGATTCGACTTCCTTGTCCAGGCAGAACATTCAGGTAATGTTCAAAAAGTTCTTCAGGAGTGGAATACTTGATATTTTTATCAGCCTGTATAGCTGCCTCTAAACCATCCAGGCCACCGAAAACAATTAAAATGCGGCTAAAAAATAATTTCGGTTAGAGACTTTAGAGCCAATATGATCCTTCCTCTGTTTTATTTCATGTAAATTCATCAAACATATACGACACTACTTTCTGTATTTTTTTTTTTTTATATTTCTGCCGCATATCATCCCTTTCTTTCAAATTTCTTTTGCTGATGCAATTGGTCATTTGTATAGTGATTTGATAGTTTATGATTTAATAAATAAACAAAGAACACACAACAGCAAACACTTTGGCCCATATTGAATAACATGGACCAAAAAATGAGCCCTCCATAAGGTCAAAAAAGTTTTCATTTAAACCAACTCAACGTTACTGAATAAATAAATCTTACTTTCTTTCAGACAATGGTAATTTGAATTTGCTTGCTGGCTTTCCCCGTTCTGATGTTCCAATGATAACATCATATTTTTCAGTATTCAAAGCATCGTGAAGGCTTAGAGCAACGCGCGCTTTATAGCCCCAGTATAATCCAGCCTCACGTTTTATTTGCTGAGAATTCACCAGACATCCGTGATATCGTTTTCTTCCTGCACATTCCTTCATTTCTCATGCATAGCATCTCTTACATAAAGTTTCTTATTGGTAGCAACTATTCACTCATACTTTTTTCTATTGTTTTTAGTCGTTTGAGAATTGATCAAATTATTATTTTATGAATTCGAAACAAATCCTTTCTTTTATATAACATGAAATAAACACACTGCCCAGATGTCACTAAAAATAGGTTTATACGGAAAAAATCAGTCAGACACGGTTGTTTCAAGTCCATTTATCCTGGGCTTATTTCATAACCATTTTAAATTACAGTCTCCTATACAAGTTGGAGGTAGTAGCAAAGCATGAACAAGAATACCAGAGTAAATATCCAATACTTTCACAGTAACACGGGTTCCAGGTGTAAGTTCAACTTCCTCATTAATTTGAACCTCCTAAATTAGAAGTACTGTTTATAAATACTTTCATGACACAGTAATATAGGATCTTAACTAAGAAAATTAGGTAAAAAAAGACATACCCCTATACATTTTGGTAACATGGATAATATTCCAAAGAACGTGGATTATTCTTGCGTCATAAAAAAAATTAACATACTTTGTATAGACCGACATCGCATAAAGGTCCACGACCCGTTTTCACTGGCTTATCCAATACAACACCTTCTCTGTATGGCACACTCAAATCTGATGCACGCAGATGGTGAGGACAGTCTAGCGGGTTCAAAATGCCTAAACGCAATAATATTTACCCAAAAAAAAGAAAAAAAACGATCTAGACAAATGCACTTACCTGCATATTTCAAAGTTTTTTCAAGTGGAAATAAAGTTTTCCGCAAATACTGTGGGCACTCCATAAATTCCAGGATTCTCACCAGATGAAAGTTGCATTCTACATTGCCACTATGAATGGGTAAATCTGGATGCCATCGTCCGCTATTGTAATTTTCGAGCTGTCTAAAAGATAGACGTAGAATAAAAATCCATAACTATAACATGTGAATGGTAAATTAGACCAACTCTGGTTTCATTCGTGCTGTTTCATCATATACAATAATCTCGTCAACACAGAACACCGCAGCCGCTCGCGCTATCTGTAAATTTGATGTGACAAAATTATTAATTATTGAATATGAGCTGATTAACTTTCCATATTTCTCAAAAAATATGAGTAAAACAACTGAGACTCAAAATCTACACATCCTAATTCATCATTTCACAGTACATATTGCAAGGAAAGAAACGATCATTCCACGAATCGTTCACGGATTCATTAGACGTAGTATTACGCATTTATAATGCATGTCAACAAGAAATAAAAAATTCACAAATATCAACTGATGCAAAATTAACTTGGCAAAAATGCAACCCCTCAAATCCGAAAAAAAATTGAGTGTAATATGACCGGATGCTAAAGTAGCACGCTACTCACTAATAATCCTTAAAACTACTTTACCTGTCCGGCGAGATAGGTTTTTAGTTCTGGACTTTGAGCATTATTCAATATTGATCCAGGAAGCGCTATGCTCACTGTTATACATTTTTCTAAAATGATTAAAGCACTGAAAATCATTCATTCTCTAAACACTCCAAGCATCAGCTAATGAAAAATGCACGATCTTTCTTAAATTAATTATTCAACCGTAAGCAAAACAAATGCAATATAGCATCAGCAAAAATTAACTTGATAAGCAGAGAAGAAAAACATTGCAAGACTTCTGGTTTGGTTCAATTACCAATAACACAAACCTTAGAATAAGTTAAACTAAAGCACCCAACTGTAGGAATCATCAAGAATGCAGACTATGGTATGAAGGTAAATGAGAAGTCATTCAACATTCTTGGACTTACTAAACTAACCATGATTCATTGGTTTCTCTTCGTTACCATTTGAATCCATTAAAGTATCACTGTCTTCAGGTCTTTTAATCATTTGCTCCAACAAAACATTCTCACGAAATTGCTTCATGGCAGCTTTTCCTAATATGTATTCTTGATTTTTTAAATTGTCAGTAAAAAAAAATTAAAGCCATGAAAAGCAGGAAGTAAAGTAAAGAGATACTGTCCTATACAATTTAACGCATTCTTTCCTTTGAAGATCCTCTTCAAACTGCGAGTGATACGAGTGCAGTATACGGCACTTTAATATTTAAATATTACTTAAATTCATGCATAACAAATATCTTACTACCCAGCTTCCCTCATCAGAAATTGTCTTCTAAACGAAATGAACCCTTCAAAACAAAAAAAAAAAAACTGCAATTTACTCTTTCGCCAGGACAATTCGTTTTTATTCTTGAACATATTTTTGCCTCTCCCCTGCTTCTTTTTCACCCATTCTTTGCTGATATCTCCTTTAGTTACTCCTCTTGACATTTCTGCTGAAAGTAACTTCTGATGAAAATTATTTAATCATATCAGCACAGCTACAAATTATCCAACGTATTATAAATCATCATGAAACCCCGTTTCAGTTGCTGCTTGAAAATCCATTAGCCAAAGTCACAGAGGTAAAGTGACTTTACCTCATTAAGCATTAAAAGTCATTACACACATGAAGTGAATATTACAGCTCGAGATTCCCAAAATAATATAAGTGAATCTCACTCTACAGAAATAATATTCATGAACATATTACCAGTTTCATTTCTAGAAGTTTTATTCACATTTAAATCAATTCCTAAGCTCCACGGTAACACTATGTCCCATTTCCTCCAGTACAACACCTCAACGACCTCCGACCTTTCTATCTCCTCACCTTATGACAGAAGAGACCATGAGCAATGTATTTATGGAAGTGCAAGCTAACCGTGAAATAGTGATGAGCCTTCTCCGAGCACAAGATGCGATTGAAGTTACCGACCTGTGGTGGCGTAAGTTACGTATTTGTGTTTTGGTTCTGAAGTAATTGAATTCCCAACGGAGCTTCAGTTTTCAACGGATACTGTGAATTGAAGAAGTACAGAGGATGCGGAAGTGGCGAGATTAATTTGAAAGATTCCATGGGGGACCAGGTGAGACTTAAGACATTAAAAACTGTTTGATTTTAAATTTAAAAATGCCGAAGTGTTTGCTTAAATCTTCTCTTTATAACTCATGGACTGTGTTTGAAATCATTCAGTAAGATCTCGTCATAGTTGACTGCTCGGTCATTCCTCTTTTCTCTGATTCCTGTTTGGGCACTTTTTTTCTCTAGGTTTTGTCCCTTAATTTCAAACCTCACACTTCCTTTAGATGGAGTCTAGAGATGTTCAAGTCCCTGATAATTACCTGACTGCTTTGTACTCTCTGGACCCTTTGAGATAAACAATATTTAGGATTCAATTAGTGACGTGCTATTTTCGTCTGAGATGACTTTGCCACCATGCATGAGTAACGACCACTTTATCTGGACTACTGACAAACCGGATGCGGAACTTATTGAACCACAAATCCTCGCATCTATTGATAAGAATTGGCTTACTTTCGGTTTGCAGGTCGTGTGCATGTATAAATGAGTGGTAAAATTTGGTAAAATTCTTCCCAAATTCATAAATAATGAAAAAAGCAAAATCGAATCAAATTCTTTTTCCGTTTATAAGTTATTGTTATACTGATAGTCGTACTTCATCCATCTCCGCGTTATTTCGGAAATTTTTTTATTTAAATTTATACCAACTGACCAAGAATTGAATTATATTTAGAAAGATCGTCCACCACAGTCTCATACTTTCACGTTATATAACCACGGTGATCATCCTTTTGCATTCAACATTTCTACGAGTGACAACTACGCATATTTTTTATCACAGGTCTTCAGAAATTACTATATCTGTGCAGCAATTTTCTCGTCTTTTTTTATGAGTAATTAGATGTAAGTTGCACTACTTCATCAACATTGACGTTGATTTCTTCCACTAAAGGATTCTACCTTTTCTTAGGTACAGGGCATAGTGTTCGGCCGTCAGCTGCATGCCCTGCCGTTTGTGAGGACTGCAAACTCAACAGCACTAACGGTGTACCGGAGGCCCACAAATGCTTTCAAAGCAGACGACGACTATCCTTACATCAAAAGAACTTCACTGTTTGTTTCACGTTCATTTTGCTTTTCATCCTTGATGCATTCTCTGCGACAGCTCAGTCTTTGTAGACCCCGAAAAGACCGCTTGTTCATCTATTTGGCACCAGTTTTTCATTGGAAGACGCAGCCGTTGTCCGTGTTCAACCACGCAATGCCTCATGAGAAATTGAGGATTTGTTTGAACTATACGGCTCAGAGTAACACGTGCCATGAATGTATGCTTATAAGTTAAGAAGTTCAAATAGGTTCATTGATTAAGGTAGTTCACGGATCGAAGAAAAGTTAGCACTCTATACAAGTCACACTCTTCGTTGACTCTTTATCTTTGTAAAGATGGAAGGAGATGGTTCTTAAGCCATTATTCTTTATTCATAATATTAAATCTCCGAAAAATTTTGCAGTGAATTTTTCATTGCGAAAACGGCGTGCTGGGTGGAATACATGGCAGCGATTTGGATAGGAATGTCCAGAAGAGAAAATAATTCCGATTTTAATTAAATTGAATTTCGATTTATTTTGAAGTGTATTATTAAACAGCAAATTTATAAAACTCTGTCTAAATTTTGTTTCATTGCCATACGAATCGCTTTTGCCGTTGGTTTAAATACCTGAAATCATATTCCATCTGTCTTGGTCATCTTCCACTGGAATACTCAATTTATAGAAGGGTAGATGACAAATTTACATGAAATGAGCAGCTGAGATCTTCTGACACGTTCATCGTTGCAGCTGCGTTATCAAACTCTCCACAGTAATGCGGCGCCGAAAAGATAGTTACTAAACGGCGATTTCCAAAGAATTCGTACCCGTCTTGCACCACCTGAAGTGACTGTAGTTATTAGTGCTGCTACAAAAGAATCCTGAAATCTGAATCTGATCAAATAAACCTGATGTGCACGAGCAACCAAATCGATATTTAATTTCTCACACATGCGTGTCAAAACATCAACGCCGAAAACAGACGATATACCTCGACTGTTTGGTTGCCAACCTTGCGCTCCTTCATCTGGATCTGACCTGAAACTTGCCACGGTATATCGATGTGGCTCGTATATTCGGTGGATGACGAAAGAAGTTTGCTAAGATTTCCATTTTGAATGCGAATTTATGAAACTGAATGAGGAAGCAAACGGGTTAAACATTGACAATTGCATGTGTGAAATTTATTGTATGAATTACTTCTCCCTAATAGTAAGGTTTTTCTGGTAACAAAGTACAGTTTACCCAGGATTGACCATGAAAATTCACCACAGGATGTCAAGTTCCATAGAATTGGGTTGTGGATCTGATGGACGTTCTATGTTACGTAGTGAATCGAAATCTTTCAATTTTGGTGACAGACCACCATGCATGCATAAAATTTTTCCAGCAATACAAGCAGAATATGGGAGGTAGTTGAATGTGTCCTGTAATCGTTTAGTCCAGCAATATTGATATATCGAAGAGAAAGATAAAGTTAAAAAAGACTTCATCAAAATATGATTGAATTTACACGGTGACTCATAAAATTTCCAGATGTAGAATTGATTAATACCTGAAAGACTCCCCAAAGGCGAACGGAACGATAACGGCGGTTAATCTCTTCATAAAATCCGTACACTCGATTAATTCCAGCACACTCATGGTTGCCTGTAAATGATCATATCACCTTTTACACTTTTATAAGAAAATTGAGAACCAAACACCGGAACCTCAATGCGAGTTCCAGTACACTTAAAAATTTCCTTTTTAGTTGAATTACGAGGAAAATCTGTTATAAAACTTTTTTTTCACACTAGGAAGTGTTGAAGGCTAATTTCAGGAAGTCATAACTGTTTGGGAACTATTTAATATTCACCTCTTAGTACAAAGAAGTTCTCAGGATACTTAATTTTAAAGCAGAAAAGGAGACACACAGTCTCAATGGACTGCTTCCCGCGATCTACATAATCTCCAAGGAACAAATAATTCGCTTCCGGCGGAAAGCCACATTTATCAAAAATCCGAAGCATATCGCTGTACTGTAACGTTTCATTACTGCTTTCACATTGTTATTGCTGTATCATTTAATCGCTATATTGCAGATGCGATAATACAACTAACAAAAACATTGCTAATTAGTTTCAAGAAGTGAACACTTCTTCTTTATTTATAATAAATGTAATCAAGTTTTACATCACCCATCAATAATTCATTTTGCCTATGAAAGAAAATAAGCAACTAAAGATTAAAAAAAAAATTTAGCATGATGAATCAAGTTTAGCCTGCTGCTAATTCAAAAAATGCACATTCTTGAATAAACCGTTTGTGATAAAAAGAATGTTTGATTTTTAACTGTCCTACCAAAATTCTGTTTACGCCTGATTGTTAATACCTCATTATTGAAGTTGTCATTTATGTTATCTTTTCATTCTAAAAATGAACAGAATTTGTTAACGAATTCGCTGTCCATTATAACTGTTACTGAAGACGATATTTAGTTCGTGAGTAGTTCAGCTAAATTTTATTAGGGAACCTGTCCGTGTATATCACCGCAAACGACCACTGGTCCATTAATTTCAATAAAGACACTCTGGCTCTGTAAAACCAGTTTGGTCTCTTGAAGTAATCCTATTAATTCTTCTTCTTTTACCTGTAAAACTAGTAATTAGTAATGTAATTCATTCTTAATTACAATATTTCCAACTCATTTTATATATTACCAAAATAAAATTTCATCATGTCAAGAGAGGTAACAAGAGGTGAGAATCTCATTCACTCTTTATTTTCTATTAATAATTAGGTCTGAACGTGTCATGAAGAAATAATGGATGCTTAATATGAAAGTAAAACGGTATTCCTAGAACTATTATGCAGAAGACATTGCTAATAAAAGCATAAATCGATGGATGCATTAATATATATATATGATAACTTCTAATAAAAAATCCACATGTGCTTCAACTATAATTAGTGTAGTAGTTTAAAAAATTCCTGGGCTACTAAGCCAAAACTGACAATCTTTTTGATATGGGTTCCTTTCTGCAATCCAGCATTTAACAATCGAATGCTTAAATCATGAATATGTGATACTGATGAAGACTTCGTATTTCTGCCATCTTTGGCGAACTGGTCTTCCTGAAATGGGTTGCGATATGATTATCCAATAGGTGTAAGATGAGAAAAGAGGATTTAGAAAAAAAAAAAAAAAAAAAACACGATCTGATCGTTTCTCAGAAGGCTTGGATCAGCAGACTTAAAAAATGAGGACACGTAACATCGTCACTGTCTTTGTCTCGTTCCATCAATCAGTAAATGACCCACCAATCATCCACCAACAATAATAATACAAACTTCCATTCCTCTTTATTTATTAGTTGCTTACAGGAGGGTTGCATTTGCATGATTAGAAAGACATGTATACCTGTGCGGGGTTAAGTTCAGAGAGCGGTGGGAAGGAGTTTTGACAGGAAATCTGAAATGACTTTAAAAAACAAACGGTTGGTTGCACCTGTGAATTTCTATAAAGAGAAAGGCTGGATAAAATAACTGCTTTTCTTACACGATTGTTATTTATTGAGTCGTTTAAGTAATATCATAGCTTTGCTTCTTTTTCAATCTAATTTTAGTCCCACACCGAGAAAGCATTGATCTTTTACGGGAGCTAGCATATATCTTATGGACATGGAAATCAGTATTTACAAATAAGCAAACATGTGTAGCAAAAAAAAAAACCATAGTAACTCGTGCGAACAATTACTAAAACTTCTGTAATAAACAACTGATTAATCTTCGACACTTTTTTCACTGCAGTTGATCAGAAAAATAATAACCATTGTTGAACTGAAATATTCAGAAAGTTTGGACGAACAGTACAAGTTTGAAGGTTGTCGAGCAAAGCAGCAATAATGGAGACTATAAAAGTTTTTTCTAATTCTCCTGATATCATCTTTAGGCGGCTGTCAACAACAATAACAATTATTTTTGATAGGAAAGTTAAAAAATCTACATCAGCAACATAGCAAATAAGATAATCAAAAGGCCTGTGCTTTAATGAGGGTTCGTCCATATACGGGAAGCACAAACAGGATTATATGGATGAGCAATAAGCCCAAATTACAAAGCAGTTAGTCTAAAATACCTCATATTGTTCCTCAAAAGCGGCCCAGTTCTCTTCTACATCTGTGTCCGATGCACTTTTGTCATACAAAGAATTGCAACTTGGACATCGTCGCAGTTTCTCAATATAGGCGAATGGTGCCATCTAGAAGACAGAAAGAGAACAACAATTTTATAAAAACCAATTTAACTGAAAACTAAATTCGAATTCTGGAATCAAAAAATACGTGAAATGTGAAATTGGGATTCTACAATGAGGAGTTTTTTTCTTCGTTCTTTTTTTTTTAAATTAGCATATGCATCAGTAATTAATTAATTGATTACTGTGTAAGAAGTATTATATAATAATCACTTATGGATAATGGTGAAAACCAAAGGTTAGGCTCGAGGGAAAAATACGAACACCATCAAAATTCAGTTTCGAATAGTTACTAAGAATCAGTGGCTCTAACTGTTTAATTTCAGTTCACTTCTTTTCCCCTTCCGTTTTCTTATTTTATATGAATCGTTTTTCTCTATTCATCATTCAATGTTTCATATAAATCATAAGTAATAATAAATGATAACAATATGAAATAAGTAATGAAGAAACATAATTATATGATAACAAGTACTTGATAAACGTTCTTTGAAAGAATTTTTCTGTGCCGTGAAGATTAAATACTTTCGAGGGCTTCATGAGTCTGATGAACTAAAATAAAACAAGTTTTCGAACGTGGAAAATTTTAAGCTCAATTTAAGATAGAACTACCTTTTTTGATGCAACGTCATCCCAATTAACGCCTTGAAAAAATGGATGAGATTTTACTTGTGTAAATTTATGCATTCTTCTTTCCACATTTACACTCAATAGCTGCAAAAGATAATTAATTAAACAAATACTTCAAATTTTAGAATACTAAATACTCGAAAAAATATATTTGTTTTTACCTTGTTGAAAAGATCACCCAGCGCTGGTTCACAACATGGAGTACTATAACTGTCATATCTGTAATAAGTGGTAACAACCAATTCGAATCTAAGCAAAGTAAATCAATGAACGTTCAAATAAAATTAGATCAAAAAGATGAGCAAGTTCTTCAATAAAAATTTACCGAAGTTCAATGTGTGAAGTGACACCACAATTTGGAAATGGATAATTATTTGTGTTCAAAATATGAAGCAGCACTCCGTAAGACCACCAGTCTACCTCTCTACCGTACAATTTCCCTTTTGCTATTTCGGGAGCCATGTACTGTAATTCAAAATTGAAAAACTTCAATTCATTTCGTTCAGGTGGTTTACGAAGATGAAGAATTTCTTATTTTTTGTCTTCTTGAAATTCATTAAATTCGGAAAAGTGAGAATGTAGGAAATTAAAAGATTTGATCGTTAATTTTACCGTGTTATGTTACAAAGTTGAAAAATTACGCGAACCTGAAGTGTTCCACATACTGTTTGTGTTTGTTCTCCATCAACAAGTTTTTTCGAGAAACCGAAATCAACAATCTGAATATGACCATCAAGATCAAGGACAATGTTTTCCATTTTCAAATCCCGATAAGCTACATTGTTCTTATGAATGTAGTCTAAAAACGGATAAGTTAGACAGAATAGCATCGTGAAAAAATTTGCCATTTTAAAATATTTCTGAATTAGGTAGAGATGATTATGAATGAAAACTGAGACTATAAGTAATAAATGGCTTGTGCAGTGGATCAAAGATTTGACTGGTTAGTCAGAAGATCGATCATCTTTTTAGCTGAATCCTAAGTTTCAGGGTGACAACGTTATGAGGTCAAGTAGACACAACCTACAATTCACATAGCATGTTCACTGAGTGTTCATTCGAATCGATGACACAATAACACATTTTTGACAAAGTTTTGTTAGTGAAAAACTGATAACCTAAAGCGAAAGCTATCTCCGCACCGTATATTCTCAACGTGTTTTCCGTAAACGGTCCGTAGTCACGCCAGAGCGTAAACAGGTCTCCGTAACCCATTGCATATTGAAGTACTGTAAATAGATGGGTTCTCGACTGCCAACTTGCGTAACATTCCGCAATGAACACACTACCTGAGAGACTTCTCTGAAACACAAATAAGAATGTGATCATATTTAAACGGAGCTAATAAATGAAATTTTCAATCTCCTTCATCTCTGCGAAGTATTTCATTAAGCAAAATCTAATGAATAACAAAAGATATACAGATTCCAGTCCAAAACTTTATTACCGAGACAATGTAAGTCTTTTCTAAGAAGACACTTTTTTTGTTGATTGAACTTACATGTATTGAAGCTTCATCCTTAACCTGTTGAATAGCATTCCTCATCAAAACTTCGCTTTTTAGCTGCTTTTTCAAAGCGAAAAGAAGACCCTGCTCGAGTTTAAAACATACTCTGTACACCTTACTGAATGAACCTGTACCGATGCAATTTAGAATCTGAAAAAAGGAAGCTGTTTGCGATGAAGAGCTAGATTATATCTCCAGTCAGCCTCTGGATCTTGCAGCACCACACAATCTCTTACTTAGTCCAATTAATGATCGGAATGAATCTTTTGAAATATACCGAATCTATAACACTATCTGAAAATTGTAAAATTATACTTCCATTATCAATTTTCCGCAGTTAAAAGAATTAACAATGGTTTACCGAAAAATCTCTTTCTGTAATATTTGATTTATTCGGAAATTCTGGTAAAAAAATTGCTTCCAAATGTGGTACTGGCCAAACACTTTTACCAAGCGAGTAATTAGCACTTCTCCTGTAATTTCAATTATCCCGGTCTGTCTTCATATGTGTCTGATACATCCTTACGCTGTTGCAAGAAGTTTCGAAAGAAGAAATGAAACGTGAACCTGCCGTAAGTGTCGTGGAGACGAGTAATCTTCACGGAGGCATTCGCAATCGTCTTCTCGGAATCTTCAACACGTGTACTACTGTCCAATGGAGCATACAATTTTTGAATCAACTTCCGTGCTGATACCAGCAGGCTTAGCCTACTCAACAAACAGTGTAGCAGCTTTACTGTCCGACCTATAGTGGCCATTGATTGGACAAATTTTAATTTGACTTGATCCACTCAAATTAATTAACTCCACTTCATGAATCCTTTTCATATGAATAATTAGAGCAGATTAGATATATGCTGGAACGGTAAACTTTCCAGTTAAAATCACATATAAAGCTCGTGAAAATTTCCTCCCAGTCATTTATAATGATATTACATGATATATGAGTCGTCTCACTCATTTATTAGTGCTAATGATAATTTTTAATAAGTTGACTATAAATACTGCAGCAGTTCTACGAAGATCAAATTAGCATTCATGCATAAACTGAAAAAGTTTACAGCCAGCATAACACCATTGTGTCATTGAAGTTTTTAGAATTGTCAAATAGATCTCAGAAGGATGACAAGGACAAAAAACGTGTGCGTTGGAGAAATGGGAGCAATAGAACACGTGGAGATTTGAACTCAATGGCAAAACAGAAGCTATTTACCTTTTAACAGAGATAACACTGTGAAAGTGATAATGAATGAAACAATACTGCAACAGTAATGAGGAATGCTGGAACAGTGAGGAGGATGTTTGGATTCAGGGAGAAGAGAATGGGGTAGTACACTGTTTATGGCTAGTTAGTAATTATGAACAATCTATCACTCAAATGATCCAGAAAAAACAGACGAGGTAATAGCTATGCTTCTATTTTCAAATTATTAAGATAAGTTATGGAATCGATGGTTTGTTTCTAGAAGGTTAAACTATCAAGAATAAATGATTTAAAAGAATTCTTCTCGTCAGTAGAATCTACCCTAGCTAAACTCATTTTAATCAGCATGAATCGCTTTACCCAGCCACTCATGATTGAAAACAGTAAGAACATGAGATCTAGGAAAAGTTTTTCGAAATTTGAGAACAATTATTTTACAATAAGGTTCTTATTCTTTTTTGCTAAAAAAGTGGGACAGAACTCTTCATGCAATCTTCCTGCAAGCTAGCTACTTATGCCAGTATAACGGACCCTTCCTCTCCTTAAATTCTTTCCTCGTTAAATAATTTCGAATTAAAAATTTATGAATTGGGAATCCAAACTTGTACATTTGGCTCCTACGTAACAAAATCTATTATTCTGAAGATAAGTTAGATGATAAAGGAATAGAATAAAAGTGGGAAAAAAGAGAGGGAGAAAGACGAAGATGATGAAAATCGAAATCATTGTTATGAAGTATGAATAAATGTTTAAAGATAGTGAGAGACGTTTTCTCTTTAATACCATTGATAACGGGTGAAGGAAAAACTTAAAAGATGTGGAAAAGTTTTACATTTTGAGTAGTGGTCCAAAGCGAATGGTACAATAAGGTGGTGCAAAAATCCAAAGCCTTTTTAACTGCAGGTTATTTCAAAAAAATGGAAATTGTGAAATACTGTCTTCTTATAAACTATGCTTAAATCATAAAAATAAGGTTTCTTTTTGAACATTCTTGAAAATACTCTAAATCGAGTTATCCCTAATAAAACTTGTCCCTTATTTTTCTGCATTAACTTGTTGACACTGATATTTACAACGTTACAAAATGCAAAAAGCCATTTAAAACAACGAATAACCTTTTTTTCCTGTTTCAGTGACAGAATGTAATACAACTGTCATATAGATTGACTTTTCAGAAACAGTAACGAGAAGATAGTTTAGAACATGATGTTTTAGTAGAAATTTTAATGTGACAAGAATTTTTCATTACTGCATAGTGGTTTCATCCTTACACCTGGACATTCACCTGAAAGGAAAATCAGTTAGATGAAATACATGTTGAACAGTTTACTTTTCAATGCTCATTTTTCGAAACTGCACTGTGCCATTTCCCCTTTTAAATCTTTCCCATATCTCACTTTAAATACAAAAGAAAAATTCCCAGCATTCCGAACTAATCAAGATGAATCTAATTTAATATAAATTGCAAACACCGTTTATATTTTCTGCTGTTCCGTCAATTCAATAAACAAAAAGTGCCATTTTTTTACTTCTAACTCTTTCAAAAACCTTCTCTCCCTTCTTTTATTTAACAGCATGTCACATACTACAAAGACTTATTTATGACATATGTTTAAAAAAAGTTTTGAATACGAAGACTTATCATTTTGCATAATCATATTCGTATAGGAATAAAATGTAATTAAAAAAGTTGTCGGTAAGAAGTATGAGGATGAGTAAAGAATGATGAGGGACTCATGTTAGCCAAATCCATTGTTTTAGATCATATTTTAAGTTCATTACCAATTAAAACATTTTGCAACAACACACCATACAGAATATTAAATCGGAAAGTCCGAAGAAACGTAAAAAGCGCTCCAGGCTTTTATCTATAACTAATGTCACAGACCTATGTAGGCTGGGAAAAACTAAAGGTGATAATAAATCGATGCAGGATTCATGGAGAAAGAGACAGATAAGTCAATGAATGTGAACCCATAGGCACTATTGATGTGGAAATTGGAGGCCAGTAAGTTGCATCCCTCCATCACTGAGCCATGCCATTCTGCTGGAGAAATTTATTACCCTTCATCGCAACCGTTCAGATTTCTTTGAGGAAACATGTGCAGTCATATGGCTACGGGAAAAGAATCCGATGACCACAGCTGGCCTATACTTCAGGCTCATATCAACTAGGCAGAGATCGAAGAGCGGGATGGAAACCAGAATAATTTATATTCGGGAAATAAATCGAGGAAAACTTCCAAAAGCACTGAATTCAAAATGAAGCAACAGAAGTGGGTAAATGGACTGCTGCCCAAGCTCAGCCTGCCATATGGCCGGCGAAACTTCACTCCCACCATCATACTAAGATTTCAACACTGCTGTGAATTCAAATTAAACTAAACGAGATGAATGAATTCACAATCTAACAACTTTAATAACTCACTAATAGATTTGCAGAGAACGATCATTATTGTTGCTATGACTGCATGCAGATTATAAACTGTTATACCTAAGAAAAAACCGTATTGATTACTCCTCAAGAGTCCGATTTTCCAGTGGCATTCTCCACTCTGATTAACAAATGCTACATTCAAAAAAAGTTTTTTTTTTTTTTCATGAAATTAGGCTATAGAACAATCTTTGTACGAATTCATAAAAAGCTTTCCTCACTTTAGGAAAACCAGAACTGATTACCAAAGCAACTACTTATTCACAAATCAATATAAAACAAATCCAACAAATAAAACAGGTGTAATCCATTATTGTTTTTCCCTTCCCTCAGAGCTGGGACAAATGAGAAATCATATTTAAGGTGTTATCAGCAATGATTCTAAATTACAGTATTTAAGGAAACCAAATATATTAAAAGCATCACAACCAATTATAATAAATTAACATATACTAATTATATTTCAACGAAATGATTCAAAGTACAATGACTTCAGGAGATTGGGACAAACTGGAAAATGTGGAAAAACAGTACCTTAGAAAATGCAACGTGCAAAAAAAAATTACAAAATGAAATAACTAGAAAAGTAGAATGATTGCATGCGAAAAATTTCTGTCACAAGATGAATATATAGATTAATCCAAAAATTTGAAAATGGTGTAACGTTTGAACATAAAAAATCAATCAAGTAAAACGAGAGAAATGTGCAAAGGCCACAATGTTGTCAGAGAATTTCTTCAAAAATCAGTACTGAAATTAAGTCCCAATTTGTTGAAGGTAAAATAAGTCATTAAAAACGCTTTATTAAAAGGTTAGGAAATAAATTAAGATTTATAAGGAATAAATAAGATGGTAAGGAAATAACAGAATAGATAAACAATCGTTCTCGAAAATATCTAAACAAGTAAAACAAAGCAAACTGATAAAGCAGGTATTGGAATCCGGAAACAATATCTCTGAATGAATTTTAAAAGAATTCTTGTTCTTGATGAAGATGAAGAGTTCGACTTTTGCTCCAATCTCTATGTCGGGCAGTAATTGAGGATATTGGTACAACGAGATGAGATTACCCGCATATTCAGCAAGTATTTCGTCTCGATTATTCGGGATTTACGAAGAAAGCAGAAAACGCAAATAAGATAAAAACTACGCCTCCAATCAGTGTAACTAAAAAAAAAGAATGGTTTGAAATTGTAAATACTGAAACTCGAATTTCATGAACCGTTCTGAGGCAAACAAATAACGTGATCATAGGCATGCTGAAGAAAGATAAAGGAATTAAATGATGCAAAAATGAATAATAAAAATAACCCACTCGATGTAGTTTGTCAATCAAGTGGTACTTTCGCAAAGATATAGTTTTCAAAATTATGGCCAGTTCAACGAAAAAGTTTGACTATACATTCTTACCTGTTCTAACTGATATTTGAGTGGCGACAAGTCTACCACCAATAACAGCAATCCCAGTACAGAAGGCGTGTCCCAATACGGTACCAAGAACTACGCCATAGATATTTTCACGTGCTGCCAACATAATTGTGGTCAGCTGACTGCGATCACCCCACTCAGCCAAAAATGTAAGAGTAAAAGTCTCCAAAAAAAGTGTCGACATCAAACTTAAAAGCGTATGCATTGAACTGCAACAGAAATTAATAAAATGAATCACAATATTCCCTTCAATCAAACAAAATTTTTACAAGATAATAATTGTGGAACAAGCAAGATGTAAATAAAACAGGCAATTAAAATAAGTTTTTTTTTGGAAAATAAAGAGCAGAAACAGAAAAGGATTAGGTAGCTTCACGTATTTATTATTACTGCGCGGTAATTTTTTCCATCTCGCAACACACTCAATCCTACCTAATTCTCGTCTCACAAGATGTACCCAAAAGTGCTCTCGAAACATGAAAGCTGAATTACCTTTGGTTCGGCATACTAACGCCTCCACTTTCTACATCAGAAATTTTGGAAGACTCTGAAAGCAACTCTTTTTTTTGGATTTCCGTTTTCGCCTCCGCATAGCTTTCTTGCCCATCAGCTGGAGACATTCTATATCCATCGTAGAGCATTTTTACACCAAATAATGCGAAAAGTGCCGTAGAAATAGAGTAAGTTAACAATCGCGGCATGACCTGAGTAAACCATCCTAGTCCAGCTTAAAAAGATTTTTTTTTTAAATAGGGAAGTAAAAATGCTAAATATACCATTTATTGAAGGTAATAAAGCATTATTAACTCCAATTATTCTTCAGTATGATCATTTTCTTCCGTCCGCAACACACTTGAACATGTCTGCTTGATATCTCACAAGATGAACCAAAGATATTCTCAAAAAATTATGTGCAACACCAATTATGATGCACTAGGACAACTATTTAAATTTCCTCAGTCCAATTGGAAATAAAAATAATGAAATGAGCACCTGACAAGAGAGTCATTAAAATCAACGCTGCCATTGCTCCGCAGAAAACAGTTAGGCGGGAATGCCTCATTGCCATGATTGCAGCAATAAACCATGTCTTATCGCCTAATTCTGACACAACAATGACCGATATCGATGCAAACAATGCATGGTAAAGCGTCAAGTCCTGAAATCCCTGCGATCATTAGTAGGAATTTATATGAGCATTTGCACAGGAATTATTTGCATGATTACTAAAGTTAAAAATGGTAATAATTTTAAATATTAGATAATTTTTTATTCGGCAAATTTTTTTAACAAAACACGAAAGCCAGAATATCCTACTAGAGTCTATAATCTTAAAGAACCCCTTCAAAAAGGAATTTTATATCTTAGAAGAAAAAGAACTTACAATAGATTTTTTTCCTTTGTTTTGGTCAAAAATTGCATCAAGATCCTCTTTCGCATCATTTATTGGTAGAGAAGATCTCTGCTGTTGAACTTTGTCCACGGAATCTAACTAGAAATTTACCTATCGAATCATTTGGGGCTATGAAGCTTCAATAACTTTATTTTGATCGAAAAATTACTTTTTTCTCATCTTTTTTTATCCTCTTTTCTTTCAAAAACAATAGAAATTTGCTCAATTATTTTTCAGCGACCAAAAAAAGAATTTAAAGTTCTAATTACATAAAAAGAAACTTCCTGTATTAACTACAAAGCCATATGAGACTAGAAATGTTAACACTCACTTTTAGAGAAGAATTACCATTATTATCTACATGTTCTTGCTGTTCAATGGCACCTACAGAGAATCCTGCTAAATAAAAGGAGAGTAATGCGACGAAGGAGCATTGTGAGTATGCAAAATTCATAACGAACGGCACAAAGGATACTGGAATAACCGATAACTCATTGGAATATTATATCAACGTTGGTCAGCAGATAGCTCCTGTAAAAAAAGGCTGCTGAAAAGTGATCAAGGCGTGACAATCACAACGGGATCAGAGTGTGGTGTAGACACATCTTACGTGAAAGTCGAAAATCGATAAAAGCAGGTTAATGTCAGAAATAGCATTCCAACTGCCTCAAGGTCAAAGGTTGTATATTTCTATCACATAGTACGATATCCCTCGAAGAGCGGGGAAAAGAAGGCAATAAGGCTCTGTAATGTCAGAGCGAAGTCAACCAGGCACAACACCCTAATCATTAATCAGCACTCATCTATGTCACACGCAAAAGTTAATCCACTCCTACGTACGTGCCACATTTCTCTCACGCTGATAATATTGTTCCCTACGTCCTCAATTAACGTTACCTTTACGTCATCCACACCTTGCATGCCAATACCACTAGTCACCTCGTCAACTTCAGAATACCAGTATCTAAAGCGTCTGACTTCTCTGACCTTCATCTCACCCTGCAATGCCTTCCAGTTTCTATTATTGTCTGGCGTCCCCAACTACACGTTTTTATATCTCCGGTACGCATTCCGTGGCAAATTATCACATGCACCTGAATTATCCTGGCAAGATGTAGTTGTGTGGTTGTGTGAAGCTTCGGGATGAGTGCTACACTGTTTTTCCGTAGGAATTGTAAATAGGCTAGTGTAAGACTGAGCCTGACCTATAACACAAACGTGAAACCACTCAACAGTCCAGAATATGCAGTATGCAACTTCCTCACAAGCCGAACTTCTCATTGCTTTGTGGTTGTTTGCAGAAATACTCGTTCGCTGTAAAGAAGCAACTAGATTTGGTGATCATAATCTTTGGAGTATGGCCGTTCGATGCATGTACACATTACGAGACGAACGACTCATGTGGGAACATGTCTTTGAGTAAGCATTACTTTAAGAAGTTGTTCACAATGTAGAATGATTCCAACTAACTTGTGTGAAGACTCTGTAAGAGACTAATTGAGAAGATAACCTTATTTTTACACAAGAAATCTAATTCTTCAAGCCTTCTATAATATCATTGACTGCGGTTAATCTCGTTTCTCTGCACGCACCTCTATGATGTTACTTTATTACTCGAGGAAATCCGTAAAGAGGACTATTAGAAATTTGGTTTAAGTCTCCTACGTACTTGAAATAAGAAGCATATTTATTTATAGGAGACTACAGGCTGGGGATGAGGCCGCCTATCAACCAAAAGGCTTAAAATTATGGAAAGACTTCGAAGCTACTCGGAAAACGAACAAAACAGCATCATCACTGGCGACACAGTGAGAATTTTAACATACTTATTACATATTTTCAATTCTACTTTATTCTGTTGATTGAAGAAATAAGCTCAGGAGATTAGTATATTTTTCTTTGTTTTATTTTTCTAGCTTTTCTTTGCAGCTTCCGTAAAACAATGTACGATCGTATTGAAGAGGCCAACTTACCAGTTGAGCAACAATTATACATTGCGAATCAACTCACTCTACCACTCTCTAGACGCCAACAGAAATCGTAAGCTTTCTTTGTTTTCTGTTGTAAATGGATAGGAATTATTGCGAAAATTTCGCATTTCATAGAAGCAATTTTTATTTCAAGATATTTTTTTAAACCTTTTCTTGACCGTTAGTTGTTCTCTTACTTCATTTTCGAATTTTGCTTCTCCAGTTTGCATATTGAACTCGAACCAAAGTAGAAACAGCTCATTTTATTAACATTCCCTTAAACTTTTTAAATTATAGAATTGAATATAAAGCAAATATTTCAATCACAACAGATAGTTTTGGTGTTGTAACTTCATACGAAAAAGAAGGTTGCTTTCTTGTCCTGCATTTCCAGTTACTTTTTCTATAAATGATTTTCGACCAAATATAAAGCAAATATTTCAATCACAACAGATAGTTTTGGTGTTGTAACTTCATACGAAAAAAAAGGTTGCTTTCTTGTCCTGTATTTCCAGTCACTTTTTCTATAAATGATTTCTGATCAACTTTTTCTCTTGTTACTTATGACTTGAGCCATGTTGCATTATTATTTTCAAATGTTTTATAAAATAGATGTATCTAGTTTGATGTTGATAGTAGAAGAGTATTGGTATATATGCAGAGAGTTCTTCTACTCAAAAATATTGCAATAGTATGCTTAATTTGTGTAATTAAGCACATATTAAAACTCGAGTAACCCAATCTCTAGCATTTAATCATGTTGGACTGAAATGAAGTGGATCGAAGTTTGTAGTGTAACTTTTCAGGTAAACAGTATCTTCCATCTATTCTCAAAAGACGGATCTCACACGGTATGACTAATTTTTTAATTAAAGAGGCGAAGGTTAACTAACTCTGTCGTATGTTCAACGCGTGAATTCTAAGTAAAACTTATGCCTGTATATCATAGTATGCTGCAATGTAAAGTGAAGCTTGTCATCCTGTTACTGTTCACTTTTATTTCATCTTCATAATAGTTCGCTGAGATGGATATCATAGTTTGGAATAATTACTATTCTACTTACTTTTTATTCTATGAAAGTCTGTTTTCCTCATAGTCTTCCATTTCAGAAGATGATAGCATAAATGATGAACTGGGTTACGACGCATTTGAGTTGAACGGTAAGCTAATACTAAGATCTCGAACAGATTTTAGTTTTTAGCAGTTGAATTCTCAGCCGCTGAATTTTCAACATGTTGACGACTTTGTCGTTTTATTTTATATTTCAGGACCTGTGCCGGAAGTCATGAAGTTTTCGCCAAGTTTTGACAGAAATTCTCTATCACAGACATGCTGCAAGTCTGTTATTTAAGTTTTCAGTTCTTTTTGGGCAGTAATGACTACATTAAATTAGCTTTCTTGAATATTGGTAACTTAAGTTTTATAATGTTACCATAAAATACTTCTGGAACTTTATATTGTTTTGAGGTAGCTTCGTGGAGAAAATCCAGAAAATTAATTCAATCACTAGTGTTTTAATCATTAAACAAAAAAAATCTTAAAATGAAGAAATTTTTTTTTTTCATTTTATATTTTCCATTTGATGAGATGTGTTCATTTCTTCCAGGGGGTCAGATTAGGACTTTCTTTGACTTTTTATTTTTTTGATTTACAGGCGTTATAATCTGCGAAAAAGATCGAAAGTTGGAAGCAATGGGTCACCCAAAATTTACGATTCAGAAAAACCTGAAGTCCAAAATCTGGTAGAGGATGTGAGTATGTCAGTCTTATGAATTGTCTAGTTTTATTGTATTTCAGAGTTACATTTCAAATTATTATTTGTTCAGAAAAACCCTCGATTTGGCCATCGGAATGAATGCATTAATGATGATAGTTACGAGAACGAGATGCTCAATGGTAAGCGAACATTTTTAAACTGTCAGCGTTTCTTATGTTCCACATATTATCTCGATTTCTAAACTTCTTGTGAAGTGATTGTTGAACATGTTGATTTAATATGTTGTTAGAGATGATAGAGAACTTTTAAATATATTGAAGAACTTTCTAGGTAAACGAATGTTTCATGACATGGAAAAAAATGGATCTAAGAAAATAGCATGTGAAGATACAGAAGGTGTTGTATGTGAAAAATGGTCATTACCGGTTGATCAGGAAATAGACGAAAGCAAAAAGATCTCTCGTATAGGGAGTGGATTTAACAGCAATTCAGAAAAAAGTAAAATGAACATATCATGTTCCAAGGATGAAACTAGTGTTGTAAATTTTCGACCTGGAAAAGAGCAATTGGCTGATATTGTGCCAGTGAATCAAATTGAATGCTTGGAAGCCGATAAATCTGGTACCCGTGAATATACAAATACTGCTAACACTGTAAAGAGTGTAGAACCGGATAATCAACAATTTGCTATGAAAAAGATATCGAGCGAAATATCAGATACTGTTACTTTGGACAGAACATCAAGTGTGACCACATTCTTTATGAAAAAAGAGAAAACATTATCATCTTTGGACAATACTGTTGATGAGGAACTGAAACAGTTGCTTGATTATATTCAGAATAAACGACAGCTCAAGGGTGTTGAGGTTGGATTTCTCTACGTATTATCAAATTTTGTTTTACACCGAATTTAGGCACTTATAACTGTGAATTTTTGCCTTAACAGGTCTTGACAGCATTGTTCAAAAGCTTGTGTATCAGACAAAGCACACACACGTCATGTTGTGAATATGTAAAATAATTATTTACATTTCGTGTCACTCAAATACAGTGCTTTTCAGCTTTAAAAATCTTATGAACTTGCTTACATTCATAGTTTACTCTTTGCATTAATTTTTTGCCAACCTGTGCTTTTGTAGAAAATGAAGACGGAAAAAATATTGGGATTGCGTGCTAAAGAAGCTAAAGAACTCGGGATTGGTTTAAGAAATTATCTCAGAAAAATACAACAAATGATTGCGTCTGAAGCTGATTTTTGTTCGGTTGCGATGTGTTAGAATTTTGTGTAGTAAAATTTGTGCTCTAATTTCTTGTATTTCTAAATATGATTATTAACGTCATGCAAACCATGTAATTACTTATCCATTGCTGTTTAAAGATTTCAGGGATGTTCAGGAATTAAGGTCTTTGGATGTTTAAGACTGGTTACTTCCGATTGCTCTCTTTATTTTGTAAATATCTTACTGTCTCTAGCTTCTTTCTTTTTTTTTTTTTGGAGATTATGACGTTGGAAAATTTCACTTTCTCGTTTATAGGGTTTTTATTTTGTGGTAGGAATATATTAGATGTTAATATTTAGATTAGTTGATTGACTATCTGGAAACGATTTTCGCTCATCATTTTTATTCCCTTTCAAATTTCTGAACTATCCAGATGTATTTGAAAAGTATTCTTATCATTTCTTTGATCTCCTTTTGCTTAATTTGCCTTGCCTTTTATATTTTTCGAATTTTACGATAAAATAGCCTGAATACAAGATTAAAGCAAACACGAGTTATCGTTTCTACTATCTCATATGATTTTTTTTTTTCTTGATGAACCATGTTAAAGTGGATAAGACGTAAAACATTTGGTAAGGGATGAGATATATGAATTTTTGAATAAAAGATTGATTATAGATGACTACGAAAACTCAAGAAGCAACAAAACGACAGTTGCTCAATGATGTTGAAAAAGAAGTGAGTTGTAAAGCGTCGCAGTGTATTGAGTAGGAAAGAAACGTCGCAACTTTTGTCACACCTTTAAACGTTTGAATTGTTAAATTATTTCTGCATCATTCATATATAATAATCATTCAGACTTGCTAGATTTTGTCTGTCTCACTATATTCAGATGTGAATTTTAGGTAATTTCAAAAATACCTAATTTGGATATCGCACAAGTCCGTTTTTTATTGTCACATCCTGATATTGATTCGAAGGTGAAGAAGGAAAAATGGGAGAAATTTATTGAAGTTAGTGCCTTATTCTCCATACATTTGTGACATCGTTAAATTTCTTTTTTTCGAATCTCTTTATTTAAATTTCAGTTGGTCAAAGAAAATGAAATGGGGCCATATTACAAACTTGTTTGTGCTGATATTGGGACTGCCATGAACGACTCATTATTCACAGAATTAAAAGAGACAAACGAAAAGCGTTTGAAAGAAATAGATGACGAAATAGCAGATGCTGAACAGAATTTGGGTATTTTTTGTTATATGATAAACAATATGTATGAGGGATTTAGAAATGGAAGTCATATATGTGGAAAATACTATTTTCTGTTTTTTATTATATTTTTAAGTGTTTTGCAGGGGAAAGTGAAGTACGCCAGGCTTATCTCCGCAAAAGTGAATATTTGTGTAAAATAGGTGATAAAGATGCCGCGGTCTCATCGTTTAGACAAACATACGAAAAAACTGTTGGCATTGGTTATCGAATTGATCTTATTTTCAATCTTATTCGACTTGGTCTTTTTTTTTTGGACCATCAACTAATAAATGCAAATATTGCTAAAGCAAAGAGCCTCATGGAACAGGTTGTGGATAATTTCATTCAGAATTTGTAATTCTACTATTATATATTGTCCTAACGATAAAGTACTTCTCTCGCTATTCGGTTACATAGCTCCGATAGTACCGAAATAGGATGGTACTGACACTTAATCAGCTTAGTAGTTTAGGGTGGAGACTGGGAGCGAAAAAATCGTCTTCGATCCTACGAAGGTCTTTATAAGATGTCAGTGAGAGACTTGAAAGGAGCTGCAGCACTCTTTCTGGAAGCAGTACCAACGTTTGGTTCCTATGAACTTATGACCTATGAACAGCTTATATTCTATACAGTTATTTCGTCTGTATATGGTAAGTGATTTTTACATTGTCATGCTGACAGTTTTTCTTTAATGCAAAGATATAAACACGCTTCCTTCTAGCGTTGGAACGTCCAGATTTGCGCACAAAAGTTATCAGATGTAATGAAATCCAGGAGCAGGTTAGTTTCATTTGTTTATAAACATTTGGCGAATTATTGCTGATTAGTATTCGCATGTCTTTTTTTTTTTGCATTCTGGTTTGTTTAGGTTTGGTGTTAAAGTATGTTTATTTTAACATTTTTATATAAACTTTACGATATTTAGCTTACTGGTGGTGGCGAAAATAGTGAATTAGTGCCTGTAAGGCACTATTTGGAGGCTTTTTACGGATGCAGATATGATGAGCTGTTCATTGTGCTTGCAAAATTGGAAAGTGAACGACTAAAATTTGATCGTTATTTGGCACCACATTATAATTTTTATTCGAGAGCAATGCGTCTCAAAGCTTACGAACAGTTTCTTACTCCTTATAAAACAGTAGGCTTCAGTTTTTATCAATCTTGTTTTTCTGTCTGCTCATTCATTTGTGCAGTGAGAAATAGCTGTGCAGCTTAGTTGATAGTAAAGACGAATTTATGTGCAAGTCATGCAGATCTTGTGCCCTTAAACCATACAGATTTTCACTCAAAACTCCAACCTGAAATATCTTGTTTTTGGAAAATATTACACATATTGGATCATTTTTTTAGGTTCGTTTAGACATGATGGCAAAAGATTTTGGTGTTTCTAAAGAATTTATTGACAAAGAATTACATCGACTGATTGCTACTGGTCAGCTGCATTGCCGAATAGATGCCGTCAGGGGAATCATAATAATGAATCATCCTGATACAAAAAATCATCTTTATCGCAGTGTCATTAAGTTCGTCCCATTCCTTTTTTTTAGGCAGCAGTTTAGTAGCGTTTTTGATATTAGGCTTAAATCTTGAGTTATTCTATGAATGTTCGATAGAAATTCAGCTTTGATAGGATTGTAAATGGAAAGTATTTCTTAAACTTTGTTTTTCAGAGATGGTGATATTCTTTTGAATCGTATACAAAAGCTGGCACGCGTGATTAATGCCTAAAAAGTTTGGACTTTATATTTCGTTTCTATATTGAACTTTGAGCTACTTTACAAAAAATAAAAATAAAAAATATTTTGGAAATTCAAGTGCGAAAATGAAGACTTCGTTCCCAATTCTGAAGGCAGGTTGTCATTGCTAAGTGTGATAGTTTAGGTTAAGGTTGTGGGTCGTTAAGTGTTCTGCTGTCTGTCAACATAACTGATGTTGAAATAAAAAACATTCATTTCGATTGCATCACAGTGGTTTGTTCCATCATGGCATTCGTTAAGTATGCAGGATGGGCTTAGGTTTTCGTAATTAGAGGGAATATGAATCTCTGTAGACCAATTATACACTAAGTCTTGATACAAAAGTCTTCGAAGAATGAAAACAGAGGGCATCCTGAGTGTTGCTTACTTTAACAATCTGTATAGAGGTTTGGTATAATAAGTAATATCCCTTTTAAATATATAAGAAAAGTGGAATAAGAGAGACGATTCATGAATTGGGTAGATAAACAGGCAAAGAGATTGAAGTGATGCTAGTCGCATTGAACATCACTCAGTGAGAAGGAGAGTACAGAAGATGGACAGGAGATACGCAATTTGCTATTGATGGAGTACTGAACTGTTTCTGGAGAGACCTTTCAATTGAATCTTCGGCAGGATGTTTCATTTATTTATATATGTATAATGGGTGGGACGATTTATTGCATATCGGTATAACTCTTTGTAATTGAAAATTTTCGCGGTATTTTTGAGATGTCGCAAGGGGAAAACAATCGTTTGTGTTTATTTCACTCCTGTTTCAAACGATAGTGGGTCGGTTGGTTTCCCGTCTTCTTCAGATCCATTTATTCCCGGCTATTACTCTATACCTACCGCCTCTCTTTATGGATTCAGTCTTCTGTTTGTAACATTTTAATATTAGTGGCTCTTTACTTGAACTCCTCTATCGCATGTCTGTGGTGGTTGTTGTTTCTGGAGATCTTGTTATTTGTTGATTAATTGAACCAGGTGTGACTAATAAAAAAGATCCTAGGTCTATTACAGTATGGATATTGATAATTCCTCATTCACAATTAACCAGAATTCTTCGAGCAATGAAAGTGGGAACGACAGAATTGCATTTTTGGGAAGTAGCAAGGGAAGTGAACTGTCATCTACCACAGTATCTTCTGACATTACAAAAAGTTATCTAGAAGATGAGAGCGAAAATGCCGCTGATGATGCTTCAAGGGTTTCTTTTCAAGTTTGTTATGTTTGAAATGTGTTATATTTACACTGCTGTAACACATTTCATCGTTTGAATTTTTAATCCAGATTCTTCGATTTTATAGATGGATTTACATTTGGCTGGACATCAGCCGCGAAGCCGAACTCGCAAGCCGTCGGACCCATTTCGTGTTCATAATTGTAAAGGTAAATGATACTTGCTTATTTTAAGAGCACTTCTGGACACTTGTTTGTCATCTTGTCCGGTGTTGGTTTCTAAGTTGGTCAATAAACTACTGATATGTTTTGGTCAAATATTTCCAGCTTTGTCTAAAAGAATTCCAGTTTGTTCGTTATTTAAGATCGTTTACCACCCCTTGAAACTGAGCAACAGTTTCGTGTCGCTGTAACAAAATGTGCAAGAGGAGGTGATTCCATGGAACGTAATTCTTCAAAAGGCAAGTTTCCTAAGCATATTTTTGTTTAGCATTTTCATGTTTATTTGATTCAATTGATTCAAAGATCAGTGCATTTCAGACTCTTGGCTTTTTATCCAGTTTTGAACATCCACATAAGCTAATGTTTTGATGTAAATCCTTTTAACTTTCAGCTGGCTTGGGATCGACACAAAATATACCGACTTTGTCTCCGCTGATCTTCGAAGTATAACATGGTTTATATATTAGTAGTAAAGGCAGCCTTTGTTCAGTAAAAAATATTCTGTGGAAAAAGTCACGCTTTCATGCATAAAATTCAAAAACAAAATGTTGTGGACTTCGCTTGTTCATTGAGTGAAATTTATTTAACGCAATGTTTTTAGGTCAAACCTATCATCATATCTTCATCTCCAGTGATGAAGTTCCATTCTTCAACCAAAGCTAAAGGTATTGGGCATCGAAGAACTGCTGCTGAAGTTGATGCTTTCTTTACTCGTCTCAGTACCCCGAAATACATTAGAGGTCCTTTCATATTTAAATTTTTACTCTTTGAGTAAGGCACTTGTCATTTGTTTTTTACTCTTATCTAGTCATTCCAAGCTCGTAGTTTTACTTATTCTTTCAGGGAAAGTTTCAAAAGGGAAGAAAGCTGGGGACCATGCGGAACAAATGAGGTAAGTGTTTCGTACTGTTCGGGAAGGAACAATAATTGTGGACTGCTTTATTTTTAACTAAATCATTCAAGTAACACACACAGAAGTTAGAAGTTTCTCAGCTAGTAAGTATGCTTTTGGGACTCGAACTAGTTACCATGAAGCGAAATCTTTGTTTTAACACGAGCTTGATTTATGAAATTCATGTTCAGTGCAACGCAACGCTATAGATGTGAAGCAACAAAAGGACTATCTGTGAACGTTATTCGTACACGAAGTAGTTCCACAGCACGTTCTGGGAGTCGTCTTCCAAGCACTGGGAAATGAAGATTGATGGTCAAGAACTGTCACAGTAGTAGACATTGTATTTTCAGTCCTGATTACTAGGCAATACTAAGAAAATTTCTCGCTGAAGCTCCTTTCATTCTTGTCTTTTTTCAAAATGAAATAAGTAAATAATTGGATTTATTAGTTAAAAACTATTGGACGCCGAACCAACTTTCTTGCACGTCATTTAGAATAGTCAATAAGAAAATGAAAATGCTGCATGCTTCATTTTTAGTTCATTTCATTTTTCATACATTCTCAAAATTTTTTTTAGCTCGACACGCTTGATTTTTGTTTAGACTAACTTTTTGTGTTGCTCAGTGGTCTCATTAATTTACTATGTGCATATAACTGACTAATATTTTCGTTATTTTTCCTCATGCAGGAACATTTTTTTGCCGTTCTCAAGAAATCCATTTGGATTGCATGATGATCTCTCTCGTTTTGTGAGCCCGTGAAAGATGTATGTATGTTGTGTCAATCCCTTCTGTGCCTTCTGTGCGTGAATTTAAATTGGTCTCGCTTTGCTGTATGCTGTTTCTTGACCTTGTTTTGTAAAATGACTTCATGAAGGAGCCGCTTTTGTAAAGCATCATGAGCAATAAATTCATTTTGGCAGCTATTTATATTTCTGAATAGTTTTTAAGAATTTCTGTTCTGGTTTCTCTTAAAACTAGGGTTTGAGCTGTAAGAGGATTAATGTTACAGCTGATTTTGTTGAAATTGAGAAGAGAATTGAGGAGGAGGAAGCCCTTTAGATATTACTGAAGATATTTATATAGAATTCATTAGCAACGCAAAAGATTTGCATCGATTAAGATGTATTTTAAAGATAGTAGATATGGTGTAGTGAGAGTCAATATTCTGTTGAGTCAATATATACTGCGTTTCTGAACACTAGTTAGAAATAGCAAACCGATGATGACATTTAAAAAGGAATTATTCACATAGATTTTAAGAATAAAATGACGTGGTGGTAGAAGTTATGTAGTAATGAAATGACAACGCACTGATTACTGGGGAGTAACTACTAGTCAACTAATATCTATTAATAACTTCTGATGGTCAATGCAAAAATATTTTTAAAGAACAATTTCCCGGAAGGTTAAGGGATACGGATGTGGAACTTTAAGACTGCAAGAAGTGCAACGGTTTCGAATTACAGTCCATTCATTCGAATTTACTTGCGCTTGATTTTTAGATAACGCCATTGCCTGCTGAATTATTGTTCCTCAGACCGCACTATCCTTCGTTTTCCGTTGTCCTGTTTTTTTTTGAAATCTGTTTTTCTTTGATTATTTAAAACGCAAGCTCGGTGTCAGCTTATTTGCTGTTAAGGAACGATAAGGTTAACTATGCTTTCAAACATTTGTCAACTCTTACAAGTCATGTCTTGGAGATCGAGAACTACTCCCCGCTCCGAGATTGATATCTATAGGAGGTTTCATCAAATTATGGACACTATGGTACCAATGAGGGGAACAAGGATATCTGGAACCGTCTCTAATAGCTATATTGTCAGATAAATAATTTTTCGAGAACCAGGGATACTTCAGATTTCACTAATTCAAGCGATCGGAGTATTCATTTTTGTTTCTTTGAAGCTCAAAGGTATTAGTGAATGAAGAGAAGATTAGAATAAGGATTTAAGGTAACTTGCAGTTAGGGAATGAGTTATGAATCTATAAGTTTCCATTAAAACATTTTTTAAATATATATGCATACATATAATATGTTCCTTTAAAACTACCAAATACACAACCGCCACTTTTTAGTTTTGAGAGGAGGAGTTTTTATTTCAGGATGGATCGCGCCCGTTGCATAATGGGGCTAGTTTGCTATAAACTTCGGTTAAGTTCGCCGTTCGTTGTGTTCGATGACAATGGTGTTCTGCTCTGTTTAGAATGTATTGTTAAAGATATGCTGCTGCAAGTGTACGTGGTTTACTTGTCATTTTACGCCCATTATGAATTAAATGGATATCGTTAGGGAAATTCTGATATCTCATCCTTTTTCCCGTCATACCGAAATTTCATAGGCACTCATCTTGTACAGACTGTGGAAGTTGAATGGCCGGGATTTTAGAGAACTTTTTAGGGTTATTTTCGTTATTTATTACTTGTATTCAGCATTTCTGATTTTAATTTTGTTAGTTCAGCTCTTTTCATTTTTTATTTTCAAATTCAAGTTCTCAATTTAAACATTTGCAGATACAGTAATGGGACAAACATTGAGTGAGCCTGTTACAACGAAAGAAACTGCTTCGTGTGCTAATTTGTTTTATAAAATAGGTAGCTCATGCATGCAGGGATGGAGAATCAGTGAGTTTTTTCTCTAATTTATTGCCTTGAAATCTACAAAGGAAGTTACTGTCCTACGTTACACTTATTTCTAAATTCATTTAGTGGAGGATTGGATGTTGCAGATATGGAAGATGCCCACATTCATCTGTTAGCCGTACCAGACGATACTCAAGCAGCTTTTTTTGCGGTTTATGATGGACACGGCGGTTCCAAAGTATCACATTATGCCGGCATTCATCTTCATAAACTTATCGCTACTAATACACACTATGGTTACTTTCATTATTTTCCTTAGTTGTTATAAACAATTTAGGTTGAATAAAAGCGAGTACTGTGTGAGATGATTAATATGAAATTATATGGTTCTGGTTACCGTTCTAGAATTCGATTACTGTTTTCATAAGTTCTAATAGAAGGTATATTGATTATAAATAATTTTTGTCCTTTAATATAAACCGTCATTATGAAAAGAAAATGCTTCCTAATATGTTGCATTCAGAATTGTATTTTTGCCTTCCCAGTACAGGCAACATGCTCCAATCTATGTAGTTTGCAGTTGATGGTAATATAGAGGAAGCAATAAAGCAAGGTTTTCTGGCTTTGGATGAAAAAATGCGAAACGATGATGAAATGCGAGATGATATGTCCGGTACAACTGCTGTGGTTGTTCTAATCAAGGACAAGAAAATTTATTGTGGTTCGTTAATTAAGATGATAGGTATCAATGTAACATTACATTTTCATATATGTCATTTTTTTTTCCTTTCTCTCTATCTTTTGTTATCTTCCTGTATGTGAACAAACATCTAGAAAAGCAACAATCAATGCTTGGTTCGTAATATTTCATTTTTAAAAATGAAAAAAAAATTGCTTCTAGGTAATGTGGGCGATTCAAGAGCTGTAGCGTGTGTTAGTGGTGCCGCTTATCCATTAAGCTTTGATCATAAGCCAGCTAATGAAAGTGAGGCGAGGCGAATTGTCGCTGCTGGTGGTTGGGTTGAATTCAATCGTGTAAACGGCAATTTAGCTCTATCTCGGGCTCTGGGTGATTTCGCGTTTAAAAAAAATGACCATAAATCTCCCGAAGAGCAAATCGTGACTGGTATGTTTGTTATAGTTTCTTGCTTTTAAAACCTATTTTCATCTTGTTCATGGAAATGTGCTTTATTCCACTGGAAAATAATTAGAACATACATTTTTCCCAGAATATATTTTTTTTAAGCGTGTCCTGATGTTACTGTGTGTGACTTGACATATGACCACGAATTCATCATTCTGGCTTGTGATGGGATTTGGGATGTTATGTCAAATCAGGAGGTAGTGGAGTTTTGCAGAGATAGGTTGGCTGCTGGTCGTGAACCTGAAGCAGTAAGTTATTTTTTTGTCATTATTACATCATTGCTACGAATTTTCGCATCGCAATTTCCTTCTTTATC
>PQVD01000095.1:133380-149813 GCA_003012265.1 Setaria equina
AAAAAAAAATCATTTAACGTACTCTGATTTAAAATCTTTTTTGCTTCCACTGCCATTTTTCTTATACTTTTTCCTCCTTGTTACTATTGTACATCAGTGTTTTGATCCGAACTTAATTAAATTTACTGCAAATTCCCTCCATAGTTGTTATTATTTGCAGAAGAATTTTGTTCTGCAAAGGAAACTTTATGGTTAATCCTTTTAAAGGGTAAAGATTCCGTAGGTTCATATTTGATGGAATTCAGTTTATGTGGAAGCAGCATTTGTATCGATAAGCGGTTGTTGTTGGTTTCAACAAACAGTGTTTTCAGTTTTATTTTGGTTGATGCTGACTACTGATCAAACTTCTGAGCGCTTTTTCTGAATTACACCATGAATTCATGTCGGCTCTAGGGTCATGACACGATATAGCATAATGCTGAAAACTTCCTTCTATTTAAACTTATTTATTTAATATTTAATGCTTATTTAATAAAAAAAAAAGGCTAATCAGATCTATACTGTTAGTGAAGTAATATTAGATTGCTACCTATACGAATTTATGAAATAATTGTGGAGTCCTTTATTATTTCAGCTTATATCAGTTTGACTTTAAATTGATTAGTTATTAGAAATTCTTGTTCACTCTACAACATTAATCAAGATGTGCAAATATTAAATAAGGTTTTATGTACCATTTTATTATTTTGACTACTTATTCATTCATATATACTCCTTAGGTGTGGTTATTGTAGTTTACGCATTTTGCCTCCAGTTGTAGCCTGTCTTTTTTCTCCTAGATATATCATTTCTCTGATGATACAAGCACGAAAACAGATCTTGTTCCCTTGGATTGCAAGAGAGTGTAAACAGCCGTTTCTTATATCCAATCATAATTAATTGCGGTTTAAGAGCGCTGTGAAATTGTTTGGAGGCAAAATATCAAAATTTCGAAAGATGTATTTATTTATCTTTGGCATGATGTTTGCTTTTTTATATTAGAGTGTTTCAACATATTAGATTCATCATTTCCTACGTTTTCTTACCGATCATAATTCTAGTTAAAGCAATTTGATTGAAATATTATGGACTTTATAATTATAGATTTGTGAAGAACTTCTTTCGAGATGTCTGGCACCAGATTGTCAGATGGGTGGCCTTGGCTGTGATAATATGACTGCAGTTTTGGTTTGTTTGCTACAAGAAGATACGCCAGAAAGATATATAGCACGTTGTTCACGAAAACCTATTGAATCTGCAGCTGATGGTGGAGCTGGCGTTGAAAGTGAAACATATGTCACTCCGCAGCCATCACCTATTGGAGGTGAACCTAACGAGGTAATATTAGCTTAGTAGGGAAAAGTTCAGTCTGATTCTTTTCAAGTTATTGAAATGCCAACAGTTTACTAACTAATAAGTAAATTCATCAGACTACAAAATGCTACTTTAACCTAGCCCTTCATATCTTTCCTTTTTGTTTCTTGCATCTAATTTTTTTTTCTGCATAACTCCCGTTATTTAGTAACTAATATGGTGGTTCTCATTTCTGGATATTAGTTTATTATGATTACACCAATGTGTTGAAATGATGACATTCTGCCAAATTTCTGACCAAGTCTCTATCAATAAGTATATTTTAGTAGTACGCCATCAATAAAAACAGAAAAGCAGAAATCTTCGCATTCCCCAGTTCGTTTATTAGAAACTTTTCTGGATACAAACACGTTTCATTTTTCTCCCATATCGTGCCTAAGCTGTTGTTAACATTTCAGGAGCTACTGTCACCACATCAAGGTGGTGTCAACAAACAAAATGTTGTAGTAACAAGCGAACAAGAAATCGTTAATAGCGAAAAACCTTCGCAAGAATTTATCATCCAGCTGGATAAGGCGAAGTCTAGTAATCAAAATTCAGTAAGCTAATGACATTACTTATCAAAGAAGCTCAAAACATTTATTTTTTTTTTTTCCTTTTTAAACCTCATTATATTTAAATTTGTTGTTATTGACCACTACGGATTGAAATAATTTTTGATTGGTATTCTTTTTGTTAATATTTAATTAGTATTTAATTAGTTAAGAATTGGAGATTCTTTTTGAAACGGAGTATCTTTGTTATATCTTATCACACTAAATGAGAGGGTCATCTGTGATTGTGCCGTATAATGGATAATTCGTACCATTACGTTGATTTTAATGAATTTAAATTTCTGAATAGATAATTTAATACAGTATGTCTGACTTCACCAAGACCCTTCATAATTTTCCCCACTAATTTGTTGTTACAAAAAAAAAAAAAAAAATGATGCTGGCAGAGAAGTCCTCTAGCAGAAACTCGCTTCAATTTTACTAAATCATCACCAATTTGCAATTCCCCTTCGTCAATGTTTACATTGCATTTGTTGTTTTTGTATTTTTTCCCCCAGTATGACATCATCGCGGTGCATTTTCTCACTTTCATTCTTGTCACCGCTAGTCAGTCTTTTATAAAGACATTTGTTCCTTGGAAATCTTTATTTGTGTAAGTTGTACGTTATTCTAAATAGGGAAATTAAAAGTATTCCAAAATAAACTATAGATTGAAAATCATCCCAATGAAATCTTTACGTTGCACTATCGTTTGGAACAGTGTCTGAAATTTGGTTCTCTACATCGTCAATCGGCCGCCTTATGGTGATAACAGAATGCTTTTTCAATTTCTTCTAAACGTTTTATTTTTCACAGTGCATTAAAATCAATTATTGAGCGTCGGATTCTGTACAACTAGAATTTATGCATTTCAACTCAGGTCGCCTATTCGCTATATTTTGCTACTGATATGACCAATTTCCACGCCACCTTTTTCCACTCTCTTGTGTTATTTAAAATTTTTATTAGATTTGAAAAACTCTGGGAAAACATTTCTTACTGAATGTTTTCCCGACATTTTTCAACATAATTTGTATGGCTTCTTCCATTTGTTGTTTACTTTTCCTTGGCGGACACTATTGTGTCTCTTACATATGCATTAACATAATTGCAGCTTAAATCCTTTCTTAATAGTGAGAAGTGCTACATTCTCTTAAGTAATATATTCATTTACTTGCTTGTAATTGTTTCCATTTTTTCGTTCCGATTTTTCTGTTGTATAAAGGTATGTTCAAGCTTAAAATTCTCGAATGATTAAATAGAAATGTTAATATTACATCGCAGCAGATTACGATTGTATTAGATGCATGCTACAACAGTTGCGCAAATATGATTTTTATAATTTTTAGAACATTACATTGAGAGCTGAAAGTTAGAGCTCAAAGACCGCAAAATTTAAATCTAAATCTAACTATCGGACACTGTAGGAACCCCTGAAAGATCTACATCCCCATGTTCCGGAGACTGTTTAATGTCTAAAAACCTTGAATTGGTGTTGGGATATACTCTGACACTGACGGAAGATTTATTAAGAACCAATTCAAAATCAAACAATTTAAGATGCCATTTGAGGTTCATTAGTAGGTCAGGTAAAGGACATAGCACAGAAAGTTCCCAAAATCATGGGACGAATTTCTACTCTTCTTTCATTCCTTTCTTTCTTCAGTTGCTATATCTATAACTTTTATTCGGTTAGAAAAAACATTCCTTGGAAGTTTCCACGAGATTTTTCGATGTAACCTTAACTGATAGATATATCTAGAAAGGATGTATTTTGGAAGTTCATATTCAAATAATAGTAAATAAATATCTTTACAGTTTTACGAGCAATTTTTTTTTTTTTAAAACAACCTAAGCAGTTGAATATTTTAAAACAAGTAATCATTCAGTAAAATGGAATGTGATTTGAGCTTCGAACTCACCAACTTTAAATTTCAGATTCATTGATAACCAATTCCTCATCTTCCGGAAGTGGCGCAAAATATTCATCCGTCATTTCATCTGTAACTTCTTCTATACCATTCGGTTCCCACTTTGGTTTTTGATCCTTATCGATAAGAACTGAAATTAATATATTTATTCAAATAATATTAAGAAAAACTCGAAACATGCAAATACAACCTAAAAGCTTTGTTTAACAAAACGCTTGCACAGATCTTTCTTTAACTTGGCTTGCAATCTTCGTTCCCTATGACAGCAACTGCAAATTTACAAAAAAATTATACTTGCTCTGCAACCCTCATGGAAATCGTGGTTCTTCATAAAATGTTGAGAAAGGCGATATTCCAGTCCAAAAACCTCGGGAAATCGCATTTTCGAACCAATTTGCAACTGTCGTAAAGTTACTTTCAATGATATCGGACTCTGAATTATTTAGCCATGAATATAACTAAATCTTTTTGCTACTTGTTTAGCATAGCTCACTATTTCAACATTATTTGCATTAAAAAATTTTTATAAAACACTGAAAATAATGCCTTCTTAAGAAGAATACTGAGTTGCTTTTTGCCGAAATCGTCTTCGTCATTTCGCAATTTTTTGAAAATCGATTCTACTGTTTTGCCATTGTATATATAATCAATTTGTGCGAGTCGTTTTTCAAGACTAAATTTGGGTAGTTCATCCTTGTTCATATGATATTTATACAAAATGCCGTCTATCGTCCCTGCAGAAAATAATTTATTATCCATACTGAGCAATTCATCTTCAAGATCCTTCAGCTTTTTCGATGGAATCTGAAAAGTGAAGCGAATTAAAATCTTTCTTTTATCAAAGAAATACAGTAAAAATAAAGAATCACAAATTATCACTTGAGAACTTGTGCAGGCTTTACATAAAATCTCAGTAGTAAAAAAATTTCTCGAAATTATGATAGTAATAAAACAAAAGCACTACCAAGACTTACAAAATGGGTGGCAAGACCGATATGGTAAGCGTCCGCACCTATTACTCGATATCCTGTAAGTGCCATAAACTGACCTAAACTGCACGGTAATCGTGACAAAAAGAATGTTCCTGGAAATATAAAGTATATTATACTGGTTGCCCTTTGAAGAAATAAACGAAGAACTGGAAACAGAAAGGGATACATCAAGTATAAGAAAATTATAATACCTCCGACGTCAGGAAAGAGGCCAATAGCAGTTTCAGGCATTGACAGTATTGTTCGTTCTGTTGCTATCCTGTACTTTCCATGAAGACACAGACCACAACCCTACAGATTTATTGTAATCTATTACTGACTGAGCAGCAGCCTCATATGGGGCAATGCATGCTTTCTGGATAGTTGATGCATTTTTTTCGTCAAAATAATAAATAATAAAGAAAAGATAAAAAAATGGTCTCAAATTTATTGGATAATCAAGCAATGATATCTTCGTTTCCAGTGCTGATGTAATGCTAAGCTATGAACAATATGTAGATATATACAAAAAAGTCTCATAAAAAATAGTGACGGTGATAATGTCAAACCCACTCATTGCAAAAACTTACCCCTCCCATTGTGATGCCGTCCATGATCGCAATATATGGTAACTTTAAAACACCGATTAAATGATTCAGCACGTATTCTTCGCGAAAAAAATCTTTATATACCGTATTTGATGGGTCATTAGCTTGAGCGGAACGTGATACGGCTAAGAATCAAAATTAAAGAAAATGGCAGGACAAATTAAGATTCACAGAAAGGGTTTTAAATAACAATTAGATCATTTAATTTTAATCAAAGTGAAATCACTAGCAAAAGTAAGTGAAATGTTGTTGACCAATCAGAAGAAAGCTAAGCTTACCAATAACATCACCACCGGCACAAAAAGCCTTGCCACCTGCCCCTTTGATAAGTACAAACGGTACATTAGGATCGCTGTTGCACTTCTAAAAAAAAGCTGATAATCACATCTTCATAATTATATTTCCTACAATTGCACCGATCTAAAACTAAATGGTCGTTATTCTTACAAGAAACAAATGTGACTACTTTTGTAGTCCAAATTATATATAATTATTTATTTTGCAACTTTGTAATTTTTGCAATAATATAATTCTCAGCTTAAATCCAGACACCTTGACTCGGGAATACACAACATGATCCACATGGGCGGCAGGTCCCAAAGGCGTTGAGGCAATGATGACCGCTCTGAACATGGAAAATAAGTCCCACAAAAGCATATGTATTTCATCCGAGAACCTGTAGATAAGACTTTGACAAACTACGAAGAATTAGAAAATTTTTTCCTTCCAAAGCAAAGACGTGTCCAACTAATCAAATCTGTCAATCAATTCTGAGTCAGTCTCCTTACCTATATGGACATAGTTGGTTCTCTTGCTAAGTATTACGTATAATGCTCTATAACAAACCTTCAACACTGGATATAGTTTGCGCACCATGTTGAGATTCAATGCATTTAAAGCCCTTGGTCGATTTAAAGTCACAATTAACTTGCCATTTATGCTGTTCACCAATATTTCTTTGTCTACTCCACCTGACAACAACTGAAAAAAGATGGAATAACCATTGTAACATCCAGTCCAAAATCTTCAATAAAGAAATTACAGTCCGCTAGAAATGATGACAAAGACATAAAAAAACATCATCTGAAAATGAGTGTAAGGTTATTATTTGGAGGTGGAATGAATTAATATGGGCAAATAAAAATAAGGATATAACCTTTTTGAACGCATTAAATGGAAAATGTAGTTGCAACAAATTTTGGAGTACCATTGTTCCATGAAGATACCTTAAATGGCAAAGGATAAAATCAAACTATGTCTGAACCTTAAAGCCCCAGAAATAAAAAATTTAAATTGTTGTTAGACAGAGTTCGGAAAAAGAATCAACTTCGACTGACAATAATTGGGAAACTTTCTTCTCAGGATGAAAGGAGAAAGTGGAAATATCTTTTCATTATTTGAAAGTTTCTACATAAGTGACATGACCGCTTATCATTCTCTGACATCTAATTATTAAAGAATTTGTAATAAAAAGCTGATCTCTCGCCAAACCAATACGGAAGTCAGCCAGTGAGTGAGATCACGGTTTAAGCCAACAAACTAGATTGTTTTTAGTCAATTTCGTTCAAAGTTTTGTCAAACTATCGAGAGATTTTCAAATCAGTTTTTTTCGTCCTAATACAACAGAGCACGAATTCTTCAAAATTTGCTAAATTTGTTATGAAGAGGAGCTGGCGTAGGAAAATGAATTGACCTAGAAGGAATAGAAAAACTTTTCGATAACTGAAGTCTCAGTAAGGTATATTATTGCTTTCCACAACTCGTATGACATTTATTAAGGACACAACAAAATTCGAGCTGAAAAAGAAATCAAAGCACTAACGAGCGTTCGCTGAGTTTGAGACTTGAAATTGCATGCAGAATAGAAACCGGGATATCATAGTGACTGATTGTAGAACATTAGGACCTAAAAAGTGTTGTGTGCTTCTGGGAGGTGGTGAGGTAGAGATGAATTGGGGCTATATTGGAGGTGTTTTCAGGTTTGTTGACGATGTCGGCAGGATTGGAGTCGTTTGCCTTGAAGGAGGAAGATGCCATGAAACTTTTGGCTTGTCAAACTCACATTGGCGCTGCTAACTGTGACTTTCAGATGGAGCAGTACGTGTGGAAGAGAAGAGCTGACGGTTTGTCTCTTCGTTTCTCTTAATTCACATTTAAGGTTTCATGCCACCTGCAGCAAATTTCTTGTCTAATACTTATTTCTACGGTTTTATTTGGCCTACTTGATGTCTTGTCTTATCGCCATACACTATTTTGTGCTGTAGTTTGAGCATATTTCTTTGTTCTGGTTGCTACACTTTCCGATATTACTTACAGTCGATGTAACTAGGCTAGCCTTTAAACTGTTGCCATTATTTAGGCAGTTGGGTAAATTGTACGATTGATTTATTAATTTGTAGGTGTTCACATAATTCATTTACGAAAGACATGGGAAAAATTGCTGCTTGCTGCTCGTGCTATTGCAGCCATTGATAATCCAGCTGATGTTTGTGTCGTATCGGCACGTCCATATGCGCAGCGTGCTTTGCTCAAATTTGCAGCTCATACCGGTTCTACGCCAATTTTTGGACGTTTCACACCAGGTTGTCTGACCAATCAGATCCAAAAGCAATTCAAGGTTAACTTAGAAATTTATCAATTATATCTTTGGTTGAAAATTTTTATTGCAATTTATTTTTCCCCTAAAAAAATTGGTGTGAGAATGTGATTGGTTGGATTACATAAATTTACAGTTTTTTTTTTGTTTTAATTGCCGTGAAAATAGAGGTACTTGATTGTTCAGTTTTAGGAACCACGTCTTCTGATTGTTTCGGATCCTCGTGTGGACCATCAAGCAGTTACTGAAGCATCCTACGTTGGTGTACCAGTAATTAGTTTTTGTAATACGGATTCACCACTGAAATTCATCGATATTGCTATACCGTGCAATAACAAGGTATTTAACACCTATCAGGCCCTTTTTTTTTGTTTAATTCCATTTTTATCATGTACAAAAGACTTGCCAATTTCAAAAAATTTCGGTACTCTCAGGATTGCATTTGTAGGGTGCCCAGTCAATAGGATTGATGTGGTGGTTATTGGCTCGTGAAGTTCTGCTCATTAAAGGCAAAATGACACGACAAACAGGATTTGTTCTCGATGATAAAGAAATCATGCCTGATTTATACTTCTATCGTGATCCGGAAGAACAAGAGAAGGAAGAGCTGGCAGAACCCCGCGAAGTAAAGGAGCCGTGGCCTGGGGTTCCGCCTCCTGAGGTCGCAAAAATTGATGAGGTTGTAAGATCCATTGGAATGGTATTTATTTAGTTTAGTTCCTTTGCTTTGCTTATTTATTTCTTTATATATTTTTTCAACTTAGTGCAGCTACTGCGGTAAAAATAGTATTGGCTTATAAAAACTATTGCTGAAATGCTTATTATGCAGTGCTCGTATTTTTCGGACTTTCTTTTACAGCTTTTATTCTTGCGAAGTTTCCATGCTTTTTTTGTAGACATTTTCATCAATTATCTTTTCATTCTGTAATTTTGTTTCATTAATTTTAGTACCAAACGATTGGTGGCGTTGAACCAGCGAAAAAGTTGGACTTCAGCATGGTAGAACCAGTGAGTGATTGGGCTCAAGAAACGGAACGGGCCGTGCAACTGGATACTGCGCAGCAACAGGAGTGGGGTGCTTCAACACAAAATTCCAACTGGTAATATCAGGATTGTAAAGATTGTTGCTGTTCTCAAAATTGGTTACTATCAGTAATGTTAGTATGAATATGGTTAATTCCGTGTTTATTATATGGGAAAACAATTTGTTATAAATTTATTCATCAATAAATGCAGTTATTCTTAACGCTTTTCTCAGAAATCTTCAGATAAGCTTTCAAAATAGGTTGTGTTGATGTATTGCAAAGTCCTGCAGATGAAGTACAGTGTGTTTTGAGTTTTGAATCGGTTTTGTAAATGAAATGAAGCGATGAAGTTATAAGACGACGGACGATTTGCTATGATTTCATGGTAGTGTGGTTCCCTGCTAATTGATGTAATTTATTGGTTTAGATGAGGATTGTAACTTGTTAGTCAGCTTATATTTATTCGGCGGATAGTCTGCTTAAATCAAGTTTTACTTGCGTGAAAGATTTTCCCAATGAAATGAAAATCTGAAGTGACAGAAGTTCGTGAATGGAGTTGGTGAAGCCACTCGGTAGAGTCCTCTCTGCAGTAAAAGAGTGAAAGAGTTTTGGGTGGCAATGATGCAAGTAGGTAGCTCTAGCGCTTTTCAGAAATACCGCTAACAAATAATGATGTGCTCTGAACACATGAATTCTACCTTCGCTGTGAATTGTTATTTCTTTATTTATGCCACTTGGTTTATCCGAAAGTCATTCGACATTATTTGGCGTCATATGTTGTGGTACTTCATCTTGAAGTCCTAAAATTGAGAAAAAACGGGCGTTCCCGTTGACGTTGAGTGGGGGTGTTGTGGTGTTGATCAGAAACTTCGCAGCTAAATTTTCTGCATAAGATTTATTATTTTCATCTTTGTGGTTCTATTCTTGAGCGTAATAGACGGTCGTTTGTATTTTTAGTGACAACTAACCGTCGCAGTATAGTTATGTCTCACCAGTTGTTTCTTTTTACCAAAAATATGAATATTTATAGCGTATTATGAATAGAAATCTCTACTATTATAGCAAGCAGAAATCTATCATTTTCTTTGAGTTCGCTAAATTTGAACATTGGTACTACACAGAAATTCGATATCCAGTTTTTAGTAGGCGAGAAATAAGTTTGTGCTAACATGGCTAAGTGAAATTCTTAGAAAACTTTATAATGGATTAAATTAACTTTGGATATCTTTGTTTTCTGGTTCCTCAAGTTAACAGCTGAGTTTCCTCGTTGGATCTGCTTAATTCTGATAACATGAAATTTTTTTGTTCCAGTGACTTCTAGCTGGTTGACCTCATTAAGATAAAAATATGGAAAAGTTAGTTGGGACCTATACAACTTGGGAATTTTTCTTTTCTACCAATTGTTTAGTTTAGTCCTTTAACGTAGGTCGTTGATATTCTTGCCCAATGCATTTCTTTCATGCTATTCATGTTGAAATGATTTCATCTCACAGTATAGATATTATTTTTTTTTGGAAGTATTGCTTTCAGGGCCAATGGTCATTTGTCTGCACACTTTTTCAATTTCTATAATTTACCGTACTAACTTGATTCCTCACTTAGATTTCCTCTATTACACAAAAATTTTTTTCTTCAATTAGCTAATTACTGTTAGTGCTGAAATCATTCCCTAAAAATACTCTTTTTGCCCTATTTTTCCTTGCAAAGAGAAGAATGCTTTGTCAGTTGCAGTTATCAACCGATACAGATGCTGTAATTTCCTATTAGTTTTGATGTTTCCGATTATTGTCCGATTTACAACATGTGTAGACATGTTCGAGAATTTTATATTTGGAACTGCGGAAATTGCAATTGTGTACTAACACCACTAATTTTATTTTTTATCTTATTTTGAGCAGGCTATATTTAGAGCACTTTTCTCTGCACTCCTAAATCATGCAAAAATCGAATAAAAGTAAGGTGTCAGTGTGAAAGATTTTATCGTTTAAAAACTTAAACCCCTGTGTAAAGTTTGATATTTTTCAAATCCCTAAACTAACTGATTACTTATCAGCAATTGTTATAAATTATCTAATTAAGTATTTTTATTTCTACTTGATTGCCAGCATAAGATAAAGAAGTTGCTTCAGATTACATGCATGACTGTGAAGTTCTTACTGAAATCAATTATCGAAAGAAAGGATAGTAGAATTTAAAAAAAAATCTTAACTATCGCGAAGAAAATGAAATCTACTAGTTGTATTGTCAACTTGCACCAATTCTTCGAAAATCAACACGTGCAAAGTCATCTCTTTTTGCCATTCAATATTTTCCACTTTTTCTTTTCGAAATTGCTGACTATTAAAAGATGATGAATGTCGTTTTAGATATTCCTGCGGCCTGCCATTCAAGTTCCATTCTATCATAATATTCCACTTAAATTTATTAGCATCTCATATTTATCAAAATAACGAAGTACCCCCATAGCACCTGAAATAAACGATTTCAAAATTGCAATAAAAGTCTGACAATGTTTGCAGATCTAAAGAAATATGATTCACGCAATTATATCTTCAGTGTTAATTTGCAGCTAGCTTTTGCTACAGCTTTCAATTTTCTCAGAACTAACTTTTTGGTTCATGAATCATTGGTTCATGTGGAGCAGTAATTTCGCATTGGATTAATGAATTCATTCTAGTTAGATAATATGTACTTGAGGCCTTTTAATTTGCATTTAAATAGATCCGCTGAAGCCTCTGATGATGTTTTTTATAGGTGTTATTATGACTGTTGTGAAGATCTTGTACATGGAAATCAATAATATTCGAATGCGATAAAATTACCTGTTCATCTTGAGGATAGACCCATTAATTAAGCAATAATGAGTTGCTATTTGTACGGGTCATTTTTCATCGAATTAAAATTCCATATTTAACTCTGATGCTAATAAATAGTATTTGAGAAAGTTTACTGCTTGCTGATCATTGATTTCCTATTCATCGTTTTTTGCTGAATGTTACGCTTGCTGTTGATTGTACTTCTTCAACAAGAAGATGCAATTGATAAGAGACACACTGCTTATCACATATTCATTCATTCATTCTACTCTTTTCTTCATTTCTGCTACCCTTCTCTTTCCTAATTTTCTGCTCCTTCAGTTTCCTGCAAGTGGCGATAACATTTTTTTTTAATCCCTGAGAGCAGCATCATCAGTTATGGAATTTCTATGCTCGCACTAGATTCATAGCCTAAAATATTATAACGCTTTCGTTAAACTGCAAAAGTGCCATATTCAACAAAGTTTATGAAATCTTGTTAAACTTGATTCAATAAAGGACTTCGATCATTTTGATAAATTTCTAGCAGTCTTCTTTAAACTGTGTCATCATGGTTATCACTACTACTGATGTAACAAACATTTCAATCAGTGAATTCAGATTTATTAAACAAAATATTTTTTTAAAAATTCATCTTGCGTGACATCTTCTGAGAATGGATCAGCCAGTTCCTACCTGATAAGTTTGAAATTAAGCCAATAATGCCAGAAAGCTTGTGGCGAATTTTAGGCGTTACCGAAATGTTGAAGTCAGAAGTTGAAATCAACTGAGCAAGGATGAAATCATGTTTCGGATCACTCTCTGTTCCCTTATGAAACCCGGAAAGTTAGATCAAATGGCCCTGCTATGTGTAAATAAACACAATCATATGACTCACTGCTAATTTGCTCACTTTTTCCCTCTTCTAACTTTTACTGTAGTATTCCGCTGCTGCTGTCATCGGGTATTTCTCTAATTCCATCCGAATCCGTTCTCGGTGCTCCTTCTGTTCCTTTTGCACAGAATCTGTCGAAATGGAAGATTCCACATTCGTCTGTCACTTGCCATGCTAGTGATAGCTAATTAGTGATAATAATAGTGCTAAAATTTAGACTTCCAGGAAACATCTGAAGGGTCAATTAGGCTTGTTGTTCAAGTATGAGCAACCTCTCAGTGAATGCTTGTAAATTCTTTCGTGGTAATATCACTTCGTTTCAAATTTCACTTACTGAATAGTTTGAAAGCCAGTAAACTCTACTCTTACTTTTTCTTGAAGATTGGAAAACTGATTATTTAATAGGTAAAACATTTAAAATATACATTTTGAGTAATTCTGTTGTTTAATAGTCCATGACTGTGGTAATATGACTCCAAAAATAAAGTCGCTAAAACGTATCCTTAATTCTTTGGTACAATGGTAACTTATTTAAGGATGCAACTTCTTCCACGGATCATACCCAAATTTTAATTGAATAGTGCAGTCTTTACTCGCAAGCCATATTATTCCTATGAAATCAAAGCAACTGTTTATAGGACTGAAACGGACATGAAATGTGACCGAATGAATAATAAATTCCGATTCCGTACTTCCGTAGCATTGTTGCACGCCAGAAGAATTCTCGAAGAACAGCGGCAAAATTCTGACTCAATTTTACGAGTGAGAGTCAATGGTGTGGAAATGTTTAACATTTATAGAGCTTTCCACGGACGTCTCAATATGTCATACTGGCGACGTGAAGATGGTGAGAAGTATTCATCGAGTTTGAATTAAAAATCTTCAGAATCCTCTTACCTACTTAGTTTTACTTCAATATCAATCAATTTTACTGGTTCCACTTCCTTCTAAATATTTTGAGTATTAATTAAACTTCACAGTTTCCACTTTACATTCTTGCCAACAAACTTGTAAGTTCTGTATTGTCAACTGAATCATTCGTTGTGTCAATGCGATATGGACTATACAAGTGTGTTCCCCAGTGGACAAAGCCATATCCTGTGACGGGTATTAGCACCAACTGAGAGTGTCTAAAAGTTTGCACAGACAAGGGGCGGTCTGACTGCTGGTATGTTGACAGTTTCACTGTGTTTCATGATCAGTCAATGCAACTTATCGTATCAGGGTAGCAAATTCAGCAGCAGTGTTGAATAGGTATGTTCGTTTCTGAATCACGCTAAGGAAAGGAAGAATTAAACTAATGCAAATATTCAAATGAGGATGAGAAGTGTCAGTATGACAGTACGCAAGGGACTACGTGATTCTGTTCCACGTCTCTTAATCGTTCCAAGTTGCTGCTGCCTTTGAAGCTACCGTTTTCTAACAGGTAAAGGGAAGTCGAAAGCGATGCTACTTAACGAGAATAATAAGGAGACTGCCGAAACCAGTAGTGACTTCAGATAGCAGTCATCTGCGTCCATCTTACACTCTTTCAAATCATGTTCTTCAAATTTTAACCAAATTTCCTCTCTGGCAAGAGATCAAAAATGCTGTAGCTACTCCTTCCCATCGTCTTCTGTCGTTCCATTTTTCATAACCTAACTTAACCTGACTTGACTTGATAACTCTGCCAGAATTATGATACTGTCCATTTTCTATTTATATTAATACATCAGCTAAAGAAGGAGAAGGGAATGAGCATGACGGAGGAAATAATAGAGTCAAACGAAGTTATCTTTCCTGTCGTGTCCATCAAATATCTACTTTTTAGTTGTTCTAGTTTTGAAGTTTTTCAGAATAAAACTGCACAACATGTGCTCCTCTTAAGACTGAAAAGTTTTCCGTCATTTGAAATATTTACCGGTAGCAACACCATTTATCAAGCTGACAGCCATGTACGTAATTGTCGTCATTTAACGTTTTTTCTTAAAATAAAATATATCATTCTTTCCCCACATATATTTGTTGGAGTTGTGGAATTTTCCAGCAATATCGTGGATGTTATTCTTGTTTTTCAAGAATGAAAGAAGTCGTAAGCCTAAATGTGATAATTTAAAGAGCCTAGTTCATCATTCGCCCTTGAGACTAGTGCGGTGCTGGTTTCTGCGAGTTCGTATATTAAATTTTGGCTTTTCGAAATACTTTTACAGTAGTTCCTAACATTTATTTGTTTTTCAATTTATGAATATGAATTGCTACATTCAACTTAATTCTTGTTTTCATTTTCAAAATTTTGATGCACTTAAACAAATGCATAACATTTTATATTCTGGTAAATATATTGTTCTAATTACTTAGTCACAAGGTAGTCACAAATTACTAATTAATAAAGTTAATTGAATGAGAGGTGGTTGAAAAATCAATTTGTTTAGTGGGAACATCCAGTCCTTGCTAGAACCGTGAACTCATTAGCAATGACCACTTTCTTACAGCGGAAATCAATGGAAAAGCGATTTCACATTCTTTCATTAATTATTGATTAATTTATACATAATAAGCATTTGACTGAATTCTCACCTGTTTATTCCCTCGTAAGGATAAATATTTGTGTGACAACAAATGTTTGCTCTGTTGGGAAAGAGTGCAGGAAACTGTTTTTTACAACAGACCTTTCGTCCTCAATTAAAATGTGAGAGTACCCTTTCTGTTGAAACGAATAGTACCTGCCAAAAGACGTATCGTTTGAATTGATTTATTTTCGCCCTGTATTTTGAGCAGTTTGGAAAGAGGTTAGATCAGTGTTAGCGAATTGATAATAAATGTTAAAATTATTTTCCATCTAATGGATTCTTCACAGTTCTAATATATCCATTCCTTAACTCTAATCCTTCTTCATTTCTCATCCTTTCATCATACTATGCAACATAATCCAGTAATATTTTCATCACTCCTTTTCATATCCGAATTTGTGTCATCGTAAAAAGAGAAAAATCATTGCAAGCAGAGAAATTGAAACAAATTGATCAATTCTGTGCTTCTTTCTTTGATGAAACACAGCGCTTTTATAAATATATTTCTGAAATTGTTGTAAATAAGAATGAAAACTACTCATAACCACCGGCTTGTTTTTATTTCAAATCTTATTCCGTCATTTTAATTTCTGTTACATCGTTTTCAGCAATTTTCATTCTTCCTTTAACGCACACATCTATAATTTCTGCTCTTTTCTAACCCATTCCACAGCTTTCTAATGAAAACTTATCAGTGATTTGAAAAACAACACTTCATCTAATTTAAGCAAACTCCACTCTTTTTCGGCATCTAAATGAAGTAGTGAGCTGTCGTTTAATTTCAATGCTGTTTTTTCCTTTTATTTTAATTGTGTACAAAATCAATAATAGTTTAAGTTTTTTAATTTTTGGGAAGTTTGTAAAAGATGTTGTAGTTTGCTTTGACGCAATGGATTTATTGGATCAGATAGCAATATTTCGAGGTTGCGAACCGTCAGTTATCATCAGTTATATTGCAGTTGTCAGGGAAGTGTACTTGCATGCATGTACCAATCTCAAGAAAGAAGATATCACTCCACAAGAAAGGTCATTTTAATTTACTCTCATTAATTTAGTGCCATTTCTGAAAATTTAATAATGAATTATGCTTTCGACATCTTGTAATGTTGAACTTTCTAAACAGTAGGTACAACAGTTAGAGACTTGGAATGTATTCCTTTCCTGCAAAAAAAAAAAA
>PQVD01000095.1:149878-245067 GCA_003012265.1 Setaria equina
AATTATTGTTTTTAAATCCTTCAAGGTTGATGGAATAGTTCTGGTCCGTGTCTCTGTTGATACTACAAACGGCACTTATTTCAGGAATGCAAGAATGTTGGAGCAGTGGAAACAAATTGAAAAGCATTTTACCAAGATCAAATATGCAATGATGGAGTGCTGGCCAGAGGGTAATGAATCTGACCTTATGGCTACCTATGTTTCCATTGCTTTATTATATTCATTGTATAAAGAAGTGTGCGATGAGGTTATTTTTTTTATTTTTTTTTTTTTCTTAATTTAAATTAAACATTTATATCGTTGTTATGTTGATCCTTTCAAACAACTAATTTTATATAGTTTTTACCGTCTTCCTCAAATGCTGTAACAGATCAAGAGGATTATATTTGGACTTGAACTGCTCCAGCGACCAGTTCAAGTGAAATGAACAAATGATTGCAAAGAAGTAATTTCATTCCTTTTGTCCAAAAATCTATTATTGAAAGAGACATATTAAAGGGTAAATTCTGATAAATCGTTGCTATGAATATCATAAAAATAGAAATTTCACAGATGACATTCAGTGTAAATAACACAAAAGTAATGAGTTTTGGACAATACAAAACAAAAAGCGCTAAGGTAGGAAGAAATATTTTGATATGAATAACCTTGGAATTACCTGAGACAATTAAAATAAATCTTTGGACATTATCTTAACAGTATTTCATGATAAGCTTGAGGGTAGTGATGTGCTTCTTACTAACAAGTAAGTCATTTTAAACATTAAAAATTGATATCTATGTAATAGTTAAAAACAATTTCATGAAAAGATTTTTACTAACATATATAAGTCATGTTACCTTAGTATAGCAGAAAGAATATACCTTAACAGGTATGTAAGAAAAAGTTTGTTGGGAATCACTATGAGGAAGATCTAACACAGAGATCTATTCACTTCAATAAATGGCAGTTTCATCCGATTTTAAGTTCGAATTTTTCAAATTTTAAATCAGTGCGAAACTTCGCTTTAATTTTAATCGATGAGCGGAAAACAGGTTTTTAATTCTTTTAAATTTAGTACCATTAACTTTCCGTTTGACAGAATGGCTCACCCGTTCATTCTATTTATAATTAACTTGCGCGAAATCAAAACATTGAACTTCATTAGTAATTAAATTTTCCCTTCCATAATTACCGTAGACAAAAGGAAATGCTACTGTAGAGAAACATCATAATAATAGGACAAGCATATTCTAATTATGTTAGAACTAAGGAATGATTGATTCCAGAGAATTATACGACAATGTTACGAAGCGGCAGAGCGTGCGCGAAAGTGCGGTCGTGGCAGTCTAAGCGAAAACCAGTTTACAGAGGTGCAGCAATACTGCGACATGATTGAAAACATCTTCTTCTTGCGACGTCAACGATCGGCGATGGACAGGGATGTAAACAGTGGTACTGCCAACAGTAGTGGAAACAGTAGCAGTGTCGAGAGCGACCGTTGTCTGAGCAATCGAGGACAGGCTGATAACGAGCCTAGTACTAGTTCACTTAACTTTTACTCTGATACTCCTTTGAATTCTCACTCCGGCTTACCACTGGGACGTGTAAAGGATGGCCCTGCAATCTTGGCTGAATATGGCCGACTGACTACAGCTGGGAAAATTCCTACTTGTGAAAAAATATGCCAGAAAAGATTATATCCCAGTGACTTTCAAATTAAAAATGCTCAAAAAAGATTGAAGTACCAAAAGGCTCCAGATTCTGTATTATCTGAATTCGAAGATGTTCTCTTAGCTCGAAATGCGGCTGATAACAGAGATTTTGAATTCCCACGACCAAGTGATTTGAAATTGAATCGAAAATTGGAGATTTTTAAGTCAGCGATGAGCACTCAATGTTCTGAATTAAAACCTAAGTTATTCGGTGTTTATTCCGATGCCGAGAATTCGAGCAGTATAATGATGTGCCCTGAAAATTTAAATCTGAATCTTTCTAATTCCCTGCATCCTGATTCTGGGTTACTTTTTATTGAATCTCGGTCTTCCACAAACCAACAAGACAGATCGGGATTAATAGCAAATATTGCTAATAGTACGGATAGGGATATGCTAATTTTTGGATCATCTCAAGCTGTTGATGCGCATCATTTCTCCTCTGTTCAAGATGAGGTTTCTACACTGGAATCCAAAGAGATAGAGGGAAATACTAAACAAAATAAAACAAGTATAGTTTGGCCAAAACTAGAATCTTACGCAAATGAATTTGTTGCGAAGATCATTCACTCAGTAATAGGAGTGAAGGAAGATTGGAGGAAATGTTCACGGCAGAACGTTGAAGCTGTACGGATAACAGATACAGTAACATCAACAGTTCTCACTTCCAGTAACTACCCAGTGCCAAGGAAAGGATCCGCTGTGGTGCTCAATGACGAAAATGGAAAAGAATCGGATGGAATCGACAAAAACATATCAATTCGTACCAGAAGGATTCTAACAGAAAATATCGATCAACATATTGAAAATGTTTTTATAGAATCTGTGCCAAAAACAACTGCGGCAGGCATTATCACTGATCTAGATTTTGGTGATGTTTCACGACAAGACAGGTACAACAGCGAAAAGATCACAACCAAAAAGGTGAATAATTCACCTTTTATATCAAAGATTCTTTACTAGCCTGTAACCCGTTGCTGAAGAATCATATGCTTCGTTCATTTCTTTTTCCAAAACTTTGAGTTCAAAACTTGATAGGTTGTACAAAATTAATTGATCTAGTTTGATAACAATATTAATGTGATTACAAATGCCGGAAGAAAGAAATTAGCAAATTTCCTTTCCTAAACTTTTTTATATAGGTGATAAAATTACTGCTCACCACTGCACTGATTGAATATTTAAAGAGCAAGTAAAATTAATGCCGAATATGCAGCTGATATATTTATTCTCAGGCATCTATCACTGTTTCCCATTATTAATTATTAACAATCAGCAGGAAGTGTAAATGGTACTCTTTTCTAAATAGCGATTCAGAAGTAAGTAAATTTGATAGTAAATGAATCAAATTAAAGGTGAAAGGTCACCTATTGCGAGAAGAGAGACGCCGACATGGCATCTTTCATCAGATCAGTAAATTTGCTTTATCATTAATACATCGACTTTTATTTTAGATTGTTATTGAAGATTACGCGGAGATGGAACTGAGTCATAATCATATGACAGGAGGCCTCTGGAACTTACAGCGAATACCTGAAAACAATGCCAGTTCTGACCTGTCTTTAATGGCATTTCAATCTATCTTGAGAACACCGATTTCAGTGACGCCACAATCTGTTCCAACCACTGTCCTCCCAACTTCAGCTTATCCAGGCAATAAATCCAGGGAAGATGGGGAGAAAACCGTAACTGATTCAGTCAACATAGAAGATGAATTGAATAGGAAAACAAAATTGCAGAAGTTACTTGATGAAAAAAGTAAAATCAAAAAATACGCTGTGATGGGTTACCTCGATCATGACGACAAAGTAATTCATAGTGAAGAAAAGTTTGCTGAAGTTCCAGTTCCAAAGCCGAACAAGCAACAGTATTTATCACCTGCCACCGAAGTGAAACCTATTGTTGTTGCTACGAAATTTGCACAGAAACAGCCAAAGAATCAAACAGGTCAGGATTCTAATTGCACTATCATTGAGAGCAAGTTGCTTAACAGTAGTGGAAGCAACTGGGGAATTGTAAACTTAGATGATAAAAGTGTATGCAACGAAATCATAGTTGGAAGTAACCGAACTGTGAATCTTACGTCACCTGAACAAAAGGAGGCAACTGCATTAACGGATACTGATGACCCCAAAAATTCATTAGACGATGTATCGATGGGAAAATTGCATTGCACTTCTGGAATACCTTTGATGGAAATCAATCAAGATTTATCTGGAAATTTAAGTCAAACTTTGAAAAAGTTCGGCATAAGCAGAACGAAGTCCAAAAGCGAGTCGTTGAGTAATGAATCACCGTTCGAAAAATACACTAATTTTGAGCCACCATCATGCAAGTTACAAAGAGTTCCGGAATTTGATACAATACCTTTATTTACGGAACAACTACAACCAAAATGCAAATTACTATGCCAAATTGTTTCGAATGAAGAGTTGATTCCAAATAAACACTGGCGTCGTGATCACATGTTTGGTACAGATAACTGCAAAGAAGTTCTGAAAAATCTAATGCTTTCTAGTTCTCAACAAACAAAGTTAGAAGCTGCTAGACCAAGCAATCTTAGCACAATCCAGATCAAGCCCATCGCAGAACTAGCTTCTAAGCACCAAGATCAAGTTTTATTAACACCCGCTTTTCTATCCTCATTATCTTCACGATCACAGACCAATTCAGGAACCGATAATTTACCAGAGACTGTTCAGGAATCAATTGCATCGAAACAAAAGGTGGAAACGGAAGACAAGAGTGAACCAAAATCGAAATTAACCTTGAGGAAAACTTGCGGTGAGATAATACCTTCGTTTAACAAAGACGGCAGTGAATATTGTCAGCAACAGGTGCTACTCCCAAGTGCTCCAGGCATGCCACAGCTATACATGAGTGATCTGCAGAAGGCTGCAACTAGTTCGCCACTTAGACTAGGGTTGAATGAGGTGACACTTGTTTCTTCTAGGCCACCCTTGCCACCTAGACCCAAGCAAATGGGAAAGGAGCTTGCTGTGACCAAAATGTTGCAACCACAATTTCAGCATGGCGCTTGTGAAGCCACAGTTGGACCTTCAGACTGCAACAAGATCTTTTCTGAGTCAGAGATTTGTAAGACTACCGAATCAACCGATCCATCTCCTCCTGTATCAGAGCAGACACCAGAAGCTAAACAGCCATTAAAAAGTAGACTTCGGGATGATACAGTTGGCATCAACGTAGATGAGGAACAACGAGACAGAAGTGAAAATTCTTCTAGGACTATCTTTCAATCGGAAAATAAGTAAGTTTATATTACTCGTTCATTTCTGAAATGAGGAATTAAGAAATTGTTGCGATTAGCCAATTAAGCAAATTTAATTTGTTTTTTTATTTCAGATTACTTCCCGATCGAAAGGAAAGTAATGAATGGGTAAATGATAATCAGGTGTCAAAAAAATCCTTCACACCACCGGAAGTCATCCAAATCCCACATTTCGATGCAAGAGCGGAATTCGATAGGCGATTTTTAGCCAAAAAGAATCGTCATGGGGAGGTACCAGTGATCGTAAAAAGTGCAATCTCAAAATCTGATAAAAAGTTACGACTATCAGAACGTTTAACCGAAGATTCACTAATTTCCTCAACATTGCGGCTGAGTGCTAGTGAGAAACCTGATTTCAATTTCATCATCAACAAGAAGTGAGGATTACGAAATTGTAAATATTTTTCTAATTTTAGAAAAGAAACATGTTGTCGGTATTATTAATATTACTGCTAATAAAGTAACTTAATTTTCTACGCTACAAATCTTGCAGGCATGATGATACAATGTACTGATTTTGATTTAATTCTTTAGTTCTTTCCACTAGAACAGTTTCAGCGTCAGCAATTTTACCTAATTTTTCATTTTCATCCAGTTATTCATGACAAAACATGTAATAGTGCGTACTTTTGACAAAATGATTTCATTAAATCTTGCTTCCCACAGACTGTGCTATAAATCTAAACCATGTCCATTAAGTAATGAATTTTTAGTTTTATTTGTTAGTTACATATGGCAAACTTTCGATAAATGAGAGATAAGTTTAAAAGGATTCAAATGATTTTTGTACTTCTATATGAAACCACGTGCTGCGAAAATCTAACGGACAAATGGGAAATTCACTGGCAACGTCTTCCGAGTATACATTTTGCTTTCATGGGAAGTAACACCGAGTACAAAAAATAGTACTTGTCTCTCATTTATCGAAAATTTGCCATCTGTTACTAACAAATAAAACTAAAAAAGGAACTAAATGTAAGTTGTTAAGTATTTAAAACACTTGATAATATGCAGACTTTTAATAAGGAGTAAAATAAAAGGCTTAAAATGAACAAATAATTTCTAATTTGATTCAAGAACAAAGCATACGAATGCTACCTTTTGTATGCAGTCAAAAGGAGTCATTCGAGGTTAGAACAAGAAACAATTGAAAGCGAATGGGATTCTCAAAACTGTTTAAGACTCCTCACTATCGATAAAAAAAGTACTCCTGTTTTTCCGTAACAGACGGAACTCTTCTCATATCTTATCAATAATTGTTTTTACGTCCACCACCTCCCACTAATAAATAAATGTTAATTACTGAAGCTGTGTTATGGGAAGGTCAATAAGCAAGACGTGAGAAGCGTCAGAATTCTCTTTTGTTTAACTTCCCTACTTCAACAACCCTATTGAATTTTTAGTGGTTGAAAAAAGGTTCCACAATCAGGATATGGAGTAGGAGAATGTCTCAGTTAATCAGTTGCAAATGTCACTTTACCTGTTAAAGATGCAAAATGTCATTAGAACGTCTGATTGTTGACTACTTGTTAATTGACAGTGATGATTAAAGCAGAATGAAAGTGAATATTTCAATTGAACTCCCTGAAACACCTTACTAATTCTCGCAAATGCCACTAAGAGCATTTCAGGAGTGAATTCTGGTTAAGATATCTCAGAAATGCCGTGAAGGTGAGGAGCGCTTCGTTATTCCTCAGAGAATCCGCGTAGACGAAGCACAGAGGAAGTGCCGTTGCAGTTGGTAAATTTATTTCCCAGTTAATACTTCTTCAATCAATCGTCGATGATCGGTCGATAAACCTCCCGATGAAATGCTTGCAATCCGTCTCATTAGTATCACTGAATCACAGTTTTCATAATGGTCCAGCAATAGCTGTATCTTCTGTTGGGGATACTTCTCCACTTCTCTTCTAATTAATGGCTCCATTGACTGATTGGGTCTTTTATCTCCCTGTAATGATTGCTGACTTGTTGGCATTTAGCATTTGAACGATTTCAGGACGTGGAGTCAAGATGACAAGCGGAGATGATGTGTGCGTGGATGGAGCTGAGGGTGAAAAGAAGATGTCAAAAAAAGAGCTGAACAAATTAGCAAGACAACAGAAGAAACTGGAAAAAAAGATCGAGGTTTAGTACAGTTGTTTAGACTTACCCCACATGTTTACCTGCTGCTGCTATTGGGATCTTATATTTTACATTTCGCAATGAAGTTTTTGAGTACTGCTTTCGAATACTCAGAAAGATGTCGATAAGATATTAGTGCTTTCTTTCTTCCATTAAGAAATGTCAGACATACTTTTTCAACAGTGTATGCATTTTAGCATGCAGCTGAACGAGTAGTGGAAAACGAAGAGGAAGTAGAAGAAGATGTATCTGAAGGTCTTTATGGCACATATGGAATTATACAGTCAAATGAGCGAAAGGAATTAGATTTCGTTGATGTTAAAGACATCTTGATGAATTTGGAAGGACAGGAGGTATGTCTGATATGAATTATTTATGTAACAGATGATAAAAGAATATATATTTTTCAAAACTTGACGAAGCACAGTGCATTAATAATATAAATGAAATCGTAGTCTATATAAAATACGAGGATGAAAGTTGAAGTTAGTGTCATTGTCTTCGAGTAGAGTAAATTTGTGGATATGAAAAAAGTGAAATATTTGGACTGAATGTATTGGCGCTTATAAAAATTATAAATGAAGTGCTCGGATCTAAACTAGATTTTGAATATGACAGCTCATTTTCACTTCTGAAAAATGCTTTGATTATTTGAGGATTTTTCAGATTTGGATTCGAGGTCGTTTGCACACGTCAAGAATTAAGGGGAAAACTTGCTTCATTATCATCCGTCAGCGGATGTATTCTATACAGGGAATGTTGTTTGTAGGCCCGTCTATTAGCAAAAAAATGCTGAAATTTGTTGGGAACATTTCAAAGGTAAGGTTTACTCTATTGAATTCCCCTTTCGTGACATTTCATATAAAAAGCTTTTCAGTTTTTCTCAACATTTAGGAATCAATCATTGATATCCGAGGTGTTGTAAGAAAGGTGGAGCAAGAAATCACTAGCTGTACGCAGAAGGAGGTCGAACTTCACATCACACAGTTATTCATTGTAAGCGCAGCAGAACCACGTTTGCCACTACAAATAGAAGATGCTGCTCGAATTAAAGAGGAAGGCAAAAGTGGAGACGATGCATCTTTATCCGTTGTAAATCTCGACACACGTTTGGACAACAGGTTATTTTCAGTTTAAATTGGGACTATGAACTTATCTGGGATGAAAAAGTAATTGCACTTATTTATTTGGATTAGTTTATTGCGTCTTTTCTGCAGTTGGTTAGATATCTTCTTTCCGATGTTAAAGAGGCCCTATCGAATGGAAGTTGTAATTTATGGCAGGAATAATTTATAAATTTGCTTTGAAAATATTAACTTTAAGAATATTGGACCTCCGTACGCAGACAAGTCATGCTATTTTTTCAATACAAGATGGCGTTTGTGAGTTGTTCCGCAATACTCTTAAAAAACGCGGCTTTATGGAAATACATACACCGAAAATCATTTCTGCAGCTAGTGAAGGCGGTGCAAATGTCTTTGAGGCTAGTTATCTTTCTGGTATTTCAGTGCATTAAAGTTTCAGTCGAATCAACAACTTTTTACTTTCAGGTATCGTATTTTAAAGGCTCCGCTTACCTTGCTCAATCACCGCAGTTGTATAAACAAATGGCAGTCGCTGCAGACTTTGATAAAGTAAGTGATTTTCAGAATTGATCCATCTTTCGGATAATAATAATTTATCTCGTGCTGAGGGATAAATGTTGTGTTTTATAGGTTTTCACGATTGGAGCTGTTTTCCGTGCTGAAGACAGTAATACTCATCGGCATTTAACAGAATTTGTTGGACTTGATATTGAAATGGCGTTCAAATTTCATTATCATGAGGTTTTACCTTATGAAGCTTGAATATATATACATATATATAATATTAGATGAAAATTAGCAGTGCCTAAGTTTTCCATCAGGATCAAAGAGAAGTTTTAGGTTCTTGAAACAATTGGTGCTGTTCTGATTGATATATTCAAAGGTTTGCAAGCCAAGTTTCAACACGAAATCGAGACGGTTGGCAGACAGTATCCCTGTGAGCCTTTCAAATTCGTTGAGCCCGCCCTTATACTCAAGTTTGTTTTTGTTTCGTTTTTGTCTTAATAAGGTCATAAGTCGATGTTAAAAAGGTTTCGTATTTTATTTTACTTGTTATTCGTATTTCATATTTTACTTTCTATTCGTATTTCACTGTCTTGCGACTCTTCATTGTGAAGCTTGAACATATATATCTGTTAATAGTCATTCTGTTTCACCATATTTCCTAATGGGAAAATTAGGCTCTTTTTGTTTCTTTTAATTATATGACATGACATTAAAGTGTTTTTTGTCTCTATACTAAAAAAAAAGAAAAGAAAAACGGATAGTTAGTACTCCCATTACTGAAAAAATAAATTTGCTTCATGTTTCAGATATCCAGATGCAGTTAAACTTTTGCGAGAAAATGGTGTCGAAATAGGAGATGAAGATGATTTAAGCACTCCGGTAGAAAAATTTTTGGGCAAATTGGTGAAGGAAAAATATCAGACCGACTTCTACATACTTGACAGATACCCGCTCGCAGTTCGCCCATTTTACACAATGCCAGATGCAAATGATCCGAAGTACTCTAATAGTTACGATATGTTCATGCGAGGTGCAGTCTATCTTAATTATTCGAGTTTGTTATAAGCAGTGTAACTTCTGGTTTCTAATCTGTACTCGTGCTAGTCTAATTGCACTTTCAATAGTAATATAGTAGTGATTTTGTTAATTGGTCTCCTGTTTCATCACATTTGATGACGCGAGAATATGGCTATTTTTGTTTCCTGTGATTATGTGACATAAAATTTATTTTAAAGTAACTATATAGTTTGAGTAGGTAGGACACGTTTTTGGTTGTATAATAAAAGTTCAGTTGTGATGGGACAATTACAAGAGTTTAGTTGAGATGTTGGAAAATGTTTATCTGTTATACAAACTATTATACCATTTCATAGAATTATTCCTGTTCCAGGCGAAGAAATATTATCTGGCGCTCAGCGAATACATGATGCTGCCCTTTTAACTAAAAGAGCCCAACATCATCAAATCGACCTGGAAAAGATCCGAGCTTATATCGACTCCTTCAAGTATGGTTGTCCTCCACACGCTGGAGGTGGCATTGGTATGTGCTTTTTATTTCCAGATCTGTCTTCGAATATTCAGAAAATTTTTTCAGGATTGGAACGTGTGACGATGTTGTTCCTTGGACTTGGAAATGTGCGTTTGGCATCCCTTTTTCCTCGTGATCCGAAAAGAATAACTCCATAAGAAATTGGTTTTAGATGGGTGTTATAATTCTGCTTTGGGATTGTATTATTCATTATGTCTTTTCTTTCCAGTTATTCATTATGTCCGTTCTTTCCAGTTTGTCATTGCGGTGAATTTATTTTGATTCAGAAGATGGTTCAGTTTTAACGCTTTCTATTAACATTTCTACACTGTTAAAGAATATGTCGTTATTTGTAGTTATTACAAAATATTAATTTTATTTAAGTCGATAGGGAGAAGAAAAAGAGAAGATTGATGTGCTCCATCCGTAGTGACGATTGGCTCGGATCTTATAAAACTTCCTTTCCCCCCTTCATTTCCTTCATCTTATTTCGTCTACAGGTTTGCCTACTATTATAGTGCTAAACTGAGATGGTCGAGTAACATGTAGCTTACAGAGTATTTATTAGAACTATATAGCATATAAATTACAACGTTCATTAAGAATGCATCCCTTATTAATGACCTTAGCCTCCATCCCGACTTTGCTATGGCTATGACATGTACACTATAGGGGTCGCAATAGTCGATATAAATAATGATGCTCATTGTTCAGATCATAAAATATGCGGAATAGAACTACCTTTTCAATCAGAACCAGAAATAGGACTTTTTTTTCAAGTATTGGCAAATGTCACTTTTTAGATAATATTAAATTGCCGTTCTAAGCAAATTTTCGCACAGCTGGAAAAGCACTTTTCAATCCTTTATATAATCAAGTCATTAGGAATTAGTCCATAGAATGAATTTCAATTAAACATGGTTGTCACGTTTCACTGGGAATGCTCCAAATCGATGTAGTTCCACATATCATCCCCTTCTTCATATTCTTCGAAGAAACAGGATCCAAATAATGCAAATAGTCCTGGATAAGCAGTGGAGACTTTCTCATCCAATGGATACCTCTGTAAATTCCAACTGATTAAATTTAAATTGGAATATTTGGAGGACCTGAAATCATAAACTTACGCAGTGAAATCGTTACAATACAAACGAATTTTAAGTAAAGAGAAACCTCAACTATCTTGCTCAGAACGCAAAGTGGCGGATCCATTCGATTCCCTTTTGCCTCTCTACCATGAATCCAATAGCTGAAAGAGCGATAAGCTAAATAACGATATTCACGATTGGTAAATGTAAGTATATTTCCAAGCCAATTCGGACACACTCCCGGATGCTCTGCTAATATGTTTAGCACCTGAAAAGACACTGCTGAAGATGCTTTCAAAAGTTCCGAGCAAACAAAAACTGAGCGGATAAAGAACAAACGAAGGTTCTCAACATACAAATCCAACTACTGTGCTAGATAGGAGTGCTTTGGAAAAACTTGCAAATGTACCAAGATGATCCCAGTGAAGCGGCTGCTACAGTTTTATAAGTAATCATATGAATGAACTATGCACTGTTGCGCTTCATTATAACACAGATAATGTTATTAACAATAAATCTTATTTCTTCCACTGTTTTCTAAAAAATGTGGTAATATGAAATCTACCTCCTTATCCAAGCAGACGCTAGCAAACGACCCATGTTCCGTAACGCATTCTAAATTAACCATCTTCTGGGTCAGTCTTTCCGCGTGGGCACAATTTCCGTTTAAAACACTTTCGGCTTCACAACAGCAATATGCATAGCTACACCATATTAAACATCACTTTGATGTAATATAAAAAACGAACAATCATCTATTAAAATGTAAAGGAAAAGACAATTCAACAAACATCTAACATGGAAGCACTCTAAATTAAATTCTATTAGAGCTTCTATTACCAAAATTTTAGATCTAAATGTATGAATATGACTTCCAATGCCTACTCAATAATACAGTAGCTTAATAAAACTTACCAAACAGGAATGTGTGGAACCGGTTTACAGTGACCACAAGTACAAAAATCACTCACATTTCTAATGCGCCCTTCTCGCAAATGACAGGATAGGATGTAATTTTTTCTAAAAAAAAGACCACTGATACTACAGCGATATATTCTCCTAAATGCTTAGTCTGTTAACGACTATAAAGTAAAAAGAAATCAAGTGCTTTGAAAAAATTGATGTAAAAAAGCAATAAGCTCCAAAATATATCTTTATTTACCGTTCACTAACTCGTCGTTCAACATCTCCGAATGCCATTCGATAGAAGAAATCGGTGTTACTTGCAGTCATAGGTACAGATGTTCTTCGAAGTTGATATCGCGCTCTTCTTCTTGCAATTCTCGCTTCATCCATCCGTGACATCCTTCCCTGGCTTCTTCCTTATAAAAACTGCAACAGGTTTACTGAATAAATGTAAAATTGGCTGGAACGATATGTTCTCGACGATCCTTATGACTTATTCTTAAGGCGGATAATTACTGAGTTCCCTTTGTGAGATGAAGAAAAAATGGAAGAAGAGTAATGATAAAAATACTTCAGAAAATAATACAAAAAAATACTTCAGAAAATAATACAAAAAATGTATAATCTACTGGCACTGATACAGTGCTCTCACGTAATAGTAGACCAGAAGGAATAAGTAATATTAGGACTGAACAGATAGGCAGAAATGTTTTGACTATCGATAGCGCTTTTCTCTCTCTTAAAAAGGAGAAGCAACACAACTGGCAACTAAAAATTCACTCCACAGCCAAGAAATTCATCAAGATAAAAGTCAACTAATCGGTTGCATGAAATATGCAAAGATATGGCTGGGTCATAAGATCCTATCTCCCCTCTCAGCAGCGCCTGATTCACCCTCAAAGCTGAACCAGAAGTCAACTCTTGTTCAGATCAAGACAAGAATTGTCATTCTAGAGCATAAGAAAAAATATAGTAGCAAGAAATACCCTACCCTTAAATACCCTCTGCTACGATTACATATGCAAATTAACACCACGTACGTCCCTTCACCTTTCTCGCCACTTATTTCATCAGAATATTTTGTATTGTCGTAGAAGTGACCGGCTTTGTTCTATTAGACCACAAAGAAGAGATTTCATCACGTATCTCGTTATTCGATGTGTTGTGTACGTCACGTAACATTGTGAAAATGTCCAGAATTATACATTTGGAGAATCTGATTACATTAGACATGTTTGAGTCGATCACTGCCCGTATAACGTTACGTGTAACCTTAAAAGATCATATGGTTCGAGAAGTAACGCTACCCCATTCCAGGATTATGGGTAATATTACTTAAGTCTTAGTGAGTTAGGGTCAAGGTGACAGCCAAAGTGATACCCAGAAGCAAACCATGAAACTAATCGTTCCATTATCATCATCCCACCATTTATCGTCTCTTCTCTGAGCTGTTTTTCCAAGCTAACCAACCATTCATCATCAGTTGTTCACAACGCACTGTCGTTATTAATTCTCCTAGGCTGATAAAGGTGAGCTTGGGCCTTGTGTCGTACCTCCATGAAATGGATAACTGGCTTCATGAATGAGATCTTTGGGGATGTTCCGTTTTGCAGTTATTCCGTCATCGCAAACTAAATCTTCTTCTGTAGTTGTAACAGTTGTCTGTATTGGTATGAACTTACTGTTGATAAGTATTGGAAAGAAATGGAGCAGAGGAATGGTGCAACTGTCAGGATGAGCCATTTTTCTGGCTTACGTGATGACTACGGGCAGTTAGTAATAGAAGTGAAGTGACACCCCTTCGAATCAGTAGCCGCACGTGGCAGCTAATGAAGACACACAAGTACGTAACATGCGTAGACCTGACATTTTATGCTGAATTTTCCATTTGATTACTAAAGAGTACACTCTCATTACTTGATGCTATTGTAGCCATTAAAACTGCAAAAATGGGTTTAAAAAAGTGGGGAAATTATGAACCGTTTCGGAAATTACGGTAAGTTGCCCCCTTTTAAATGAGCTGTGATACGGTAGTATTATTTGACGGATTCTTTATGTGTCTCCAACAAGCTCCAATTTTCTTAATTGTTAGGAATAGCATACTGCTTAGCGTCTCATTATCCTTTTACAGTTGGTATGTACTGATCAGGAAGGCAAGAATATTTTTATTCAGTACGTCTATATCTCGCACAAGCCAATCACGTGGTATGATTTTTAGAAGTGCAGGTTTGCTTCTCAATGAAAAACTGATTAATTTATAACTTTACTCAAAATTTTTAAATTTTCTGTATATAAAATGACTGATTGAATAGGTGAAATTTGTACAACTTATTACGTAAAATGATCTGTGTAATAATATTGAGCAGCACCATAGATGCTTTGACGAGTGATGGTTCGTTGTTGTTGTTGAGGTTCTTCTCTCTTCATGGCATCATCCTTACCTGATACTTGATTTTGTCGTCTAGAGCGAGATGGAACTGAAATAATCGAGGAAATAGGAATCTTTCAATGTTTTCCAACTCAAAAAGAATGATCTCCGCAGTAAAAAAAGCATTCGAGATTAACTTACTATTGATGGTGCTATCGCCAGAATAGTCTAATGTATTAAATTTCGGATGATCTGTATTTCCCTACAAAGTGAACATAATACACTTTGTGATAATACTGTGGAACAATTCAAAATTGCAATGAAGTAGAACTGATCGATCTTTTGGTTTACTTACTGGCTCTGATACAAAGAAATCTATATCAATCATAAAGTGATAACATGAAGTGATCTAATTTTATGTTTGTAAAGTAAATTTTATGCCTACGGAATGAATACACACATGAAGTAAATCAGTTAAGGCAGCAATGTAATTAATTGCAGCCCGTAGAATTTTTAGTTTCGACACTCGTTTGGCATTAGATCTTATTGCTGGCAGATGATATTTCAATGCAACAAATGCCTGTAATAAAAGATTAGCTGAACTGCTTGAATTTAAAAATTCAAATTTTATCAAATTCACTACTTGTCATTTACATTTCTCTTTCCATGGAAATTGTGTAATTCTGAAAAATACAGAAAGCAATATTTCAACTATCATAGCCTACATTTTCGTAACATCTATTTATTGTGCAAATAATTACTTGCAAATTAAATGTCATATATATATTTTTTGTAGTGCACTATTGAAATTCTGTGCTAATTGAGATTTGTTGTTAATCGATAGTGCTTTGAAAATGCTAAGATTTTATTGAATTTGATGGACAACTAGAAACTACTGTGTGAGATATGTTTTAATCCACCTAGAATGAGTAGATCAAAGACCATTCAACTATAATCAAATAAATCTATACAATGACGAGAATAACTCTTGCAGGTAAGAAAATTAGATTGATTTGGCTAGTCAGAAAATGTAACCGTCCTCTAAGGTTGTTTCTCTTGTGAATATATTTCAACTGAGAGTCCTTTTATGGAAGGGTGTGAGTAAAATGGATGACCTCCAAAATCTTGGCCGAATATTTCAAAACTCAAGGCTGGGCTCTAGTTAAGTACAATTTACAAGTAGTACCTGATTAACGGCGTGAACGCGTGTTCGTTCTCGAGCATTCCTTTTTGCTACCATGAATGGCGGACGTTCCCACGTACGCTTCAATACCTTTCGTGGTCCCTTGTCAAATTGCAGTGTAGTTGCAATATGCATTGAACACACCAGCTGAAGTGGAAAGGTACGGAGCAAGAGATTATCAGCAAGCCAAGTTTATGTCACTCCAAACACAGTATGAGTTTAACTTCTTTCTCTTTAATTAAAAAGAATCATCTTATGATTGTACTAAAGCGCGTTGTATCCATTTTGTTCTATCTTTTACAATAAATTCATTTCAATTTTGAATGTAACCTGTGGCGCATTTATTTGCAGGTTATAAAAGTGAGGTACTTCAATTGATTAAAATAAAGTACGCTTTCTGGCCGCAAGTATGTAAGTAGTGGTTTTCATAAAAGCATATTACCTTTACTGATTAGGCAGGTATGCTAATAGGATTTTTAATAACTAGCATTTAAATAATTGATGAACCTCAGTATTTCTTCTCGCATCGATTTTTCTTAGCAGCTGAAATTTGGCAGACGCCAAGAGATGAATGATTTATAAAAATCATTCCTTGATCATATGAAGGAATGAATTGATTTAGAAAGAAAAGATAACACTAATTAAAAATAACAATGATTCCTGCAAGCAAAAACTAGACTTAAAAACTTCAATATCACTGAACTCTCTAGAAGTTTTTGAAAATTATTATTGTTATAAATTGGGAAATTGTGGACGTTGAATGACCAATATTATTGTAAAGAGAATGCATTTGTACTATTTTTGATGAATTTTGAAAATTCTTTTGAATAAGTGAGGAACAGAAACCGGAGATTAGTTCCACTTCATGCTTTACCCCTTTGTGCTCATTAGATCTGATCAGTTTAAATTATTATTAATGCAATTAAAATCTTTTAATGCTTTTGGAATTGCAGGAGAAATCTCTTGGAGCTCCGTAAGAATTTGTTTAAATAAAACTTTTGTCATTGTAAATTAAATATGCATAATATTGATTTCAGAATTCTAATACGCTTGAAGAAGCTTTAGAACAAGAAAATGGACGTAATAGAGATAGAGGGAACAGATGAACTTGGAAAAGTCGAAGCATTCCTAGATGCAGCATACAAGGCCGATTACGGAACGATCAGTAACAATTTAGCACATGGCTTATCAGCAGACGTTGTGGATGATGATCATACTACAGCATTACAGATTGCTTCTGCACAAGGAAACTTATCTGTGGTAAGTTCATTAAAATTAGATATAAGATAAAGCTGAACTTAACCTTTATATGATGTTTTATTTTTTACATTTATTATTTTTTATATTTCTTTTTTCATATTTGATGTATATTAGAAAAAACTTTATTCTGCACAATTTCCCTTAACTATATTCTTCTAATTATTCTATTTATAAAGTGAAAATAAGTATTTTGTTTTGTTACTGAACTCTGTGGAAATTTAGGCCAAATAGAACTTGAATAAAGATGGAATTTTCTCTTTCGCAATGTTAATAATTGTTCTTGTCAAAATTAATTTTAGTACTAACTTTTCCTTTTACTATTCATATCTGTTCGTGAAAAACTATTTTCACATTACCACTTGCACCCCGCATAAATTAATTTTTTAATTAGCAACTGTCGTAGTTTACTATCTCCAATTTACAGATGCAAATTTTATTAAATGCCGGGGCTTCAGTTGATAAATGTAATCATTGTGGATTCACTCCTTTGCTTCATGCTGCTCGAAACGGAAAAGCGCAAGCAATCGAACTGTTAATCCGATATGGCGCCGATCCATTTAGGACAACGTAATAGTCATTCCTGTCGTCTCTTGCATACTTCAATAAACGTAGTTTGATTTGTTGGAACAAGCATGATTTCGGATGAAGCTTCAATTTACAGCATAAATTTGTTCCCGATAAAATCCTAAATTCGAGGTGAAACATTTTTTGACCTTTCAGATTCTACGGAACGACAGCGTTGTCACTTGCATCAGCGGGGGGTCATGCAAAGACAATGGCAGTGTTGCGTAAATACAAAAGTCAAACAAAACGATGTGCTCCAACTCCTCTGATTGCAGCAATTGCTAGGAAGCAGTATCAGACAGTTATCCATCTTGAGTTTGAAGGGTTACTGTTAGAGTATTTCTGATGAAGGACCACTGACTGAATAGTACTATCACAAAAATTTCCACTTGGCTCATTTACCTCTTCCTTCGTTTACCTATACTACGTCCTTCCCCCTTTTTGTCATTGCAATTTTTTTTTTCATTAAATTTGCAAAGAATTTAGAACTTTTTCCTTGCAGTGTCATACAACATCCATGTCGTGATAAATTCTATGAGCTTGATGTTTTTCATATAACTCAACAGCTAATGGACTTCAAGATGACAGCACTTTTATGTGATCTTGGATTACAGCCACTGAATCAATTAGGAATAAATTTTTCTGTTTCGAGAATGTTTGCTGATCAAGATCTAAGTATGCATTTAATGTTTACATGTGCCGTTTGCAGAATTATATTTCCTACATTGGACTAAACTACAGTAAATTACATTACAGCTATTAACATTCATAAATAAATGTAAACAAAAAGATTAATGGAAAAACTAAATATTTGGCAGAGTGCTGACGATTTCTCCAATCATCTGTTTTTGAGAAATAATGTTCAGGGATCGAGACATCAAAAAAGACGACAGATATTCGATGCCTGATACGTGATCATCAGGTGGCTCTTGTAGATTGGATTCTAGATTCAAATGACTACAGTGGATTGACAACTGGGACCACTCCATTGATGTACGCTGCCGTTGCGGGCAACATTCCAATGGTAGGTAAAGAGAAGCCTTTTATATTTTGCAATCTGCCTTGAAAAGTCGGCAAAAGAAAGAAGACGAATTGACAGAATCTGAAAAGGTTTGATTTGAGAAAAGATAAGCTATCACAGTAAATAATAATGAAGTTTAGGTGCAAACATTACTACGGCATAACTGTGACATAAATGCAGCTTATCACTATTTTACTCCGCTTATGATTGCTATTGTGTGCGGGTATGTCCATGTTATCTTCTCATCAAAACTTTTCCAAGTTTTTTATATGATTTAATCAGCATAAAAATTTATAGCAATGATGCAGTGGCACAATTTCTGATAAAGAAGGGTGCCAGTCGAAGCACAAGCGGTTGTCAATTTTCGTTGTTCGAATTGGCATCCAGCTCTGGTAACTTCTGAACGTAATATGGAAACAGGAAATTTAGCTCATTTTGACTGAAGTCTATGTCCAAATATCCATAAATTTCAGTTTCTTCATATTCTCGAGCAATATATGTTAATCTTTAGACACGGATTTGCTTCAAATTTATGCAATAGTAATGATATTACTGTATCATAAATCATTTTGTGACGTACACTTATCACAGTGGATATAGAATGCTATATTTGATCAATTAACGCTTCAGATGGAATTTCGCCAGTTACCATTCAACTAATATTAACAAAATCAGTGCGCAAAATGTGCCTTATTAATAGAGTGTCGGCAGTGCTAGAAAAGATCTGTAAACGATGTGGAATGAGCCAAGTATAGATGTTTATTTGTCTTATTTCAGTATTGCCGATCTTCACGTTTGTTAATGCTGTCAATTTAAAATACCAAGCATAAGGCCGTTTCAGATGACGAGCCACCAACCTATCAAATTTGACAGGAATGCTCGTCAAATGAGTTTTCTACAAAAAGTTGTTCAGAATATGGGCGCAAAATCAAACTGGGTACCTGTGGAATTATTCGATGCACTTGCCTGGCCAGATTCTCCCTCCACTTACCCCAAAATTAGCAACACGACAAATGAAGCCGAAGTATGGAAATTTATCTTTAATGTGCTTGAGACGGTTGAAAATTTTTCTTTCGCATTCTCTGCATGCTGAAATTTATAGGCATTAAGGCATTCAAAATTTCAAATGAAATAAAACTGAAGCTGAATAAATTGAGAGGATAAAGAGTAAAGGTTATTATTAAAGGTGGACATATTAGTCAGAGAAGCTGTTCAAATAGTAAATCACTTTCCTCCTGAAATCTTTAGAAAAATCCTTTCTCAGATAACTGTAACATTTGCAGGATGGAAGAATTATGGTTAATCCTGATGAGCAAGAACAGTTCCGATGTTTCCTGAGTAAAGACTTAGCTAAAAGAATTGCTCAAGTAAATACATACTATATGTCATCACTTTTGAATTACCCAAAGCTGTTCGAAGAAACATTTTCATCATATTTCTGTTATTTCAGGAAGATTCCCCTCATCGATCTCCAAGTTTTGAAACGACTGTATCATTGACTAGCGGCAATAATTTACAAATGAAGCAACAGCAGTGCAGCAACATCTCGAAACTTCAATCTGTTCTATTTCATTTTAATTCTAGCTCACTTAAAAAGTAAGCGATAATTTAGAGCTTACAAGAAATCCATGAATTTTGACTATTCTTATTTTTGCATATAACTTTTACAGTATCAATTCGACAACATCTTCACCATACGATGTAAGCTTATCAACAATGTTTGAGGCCGACACTTGGCACAAAAATGAAATCCCAGTGATTGAAAATATCAATGAAATGTGTTCAGCTTACAAATACGAAAGTTAGTGATTCACCTGTTCAGTAATTAATTTGCTAAGCTTAAGCCGCACAATTCGAATTCATTATGCGGTGACCTGAGGAAAACAGAAAGTCCAGAAAATCTACAACAAAATTTAATTTAATTCACTAAAGTTCATTGAAATTTCTGAAAACTGAGGGATTATTTTAACATCTCTTTAGCATTACATCTAAATCGTTGGGAAGTATTCACTCAATGCATATTCTCGGAGATTTTTTAATTAAATATCAGTAATGGATGTTATTTTTAACTTGACAAATATAATCAAAGTTCATATCCAGCATTGATTTGAAACTGCAAATTTTGCTAGAATTAACAGTCACAGAAAAATTACTGATTCATGTCAAGAAATTAAAGAAATACTGCCATTCAGATCTTTATTGTCCCATCTGATCGAAGATCCTTTAAAATAATGCTAAACTGCGGTAAACTTACTGATTCAAGATTCAGTTTCATTTAAATAGAAGAAATGAAAATTTGACGTTTACATCAATTCTGCCTTTTCTTCTTTTTTTTCGCTTGTTTATATTCTAATCAAAAGTCGATTGTTTTGATTGATTCATCTTTCAGAGAAATACTGGGATGTTTTGAACAGAAGATGCTCCCCAGATGTGTGCCAAAAGTTAGAAGAACAAGAGGTAGACTATGAAACTTTCTTAATGCTTACCAAAACAGAGTTCATCTCATTCGGTATCAATCGTTCCGATGCAGGTATTCTTATTAGTATTCAAAGAATGCTGAAAGAGGAAGAAGAGCTTGTTAAGGCATAATCCTTTCATCAGTTACAGGGAAACTTCAATTACAGTTGCTTTGTGTTGTAGTTGCTTTCTAAATGACACTTGAGTAAAATCAAATTTCTATATAATTGCTTTGCTGAAAAATACCACAAAAGTTGTTCTTTTTTTCCTTTTAAATGTTAATAAAAACAATCTGTTATTCGATTCATTGAGCAATGGATGATATTGCTGAAGTTAGTCTGAAAGTTTGATGATGCTTTTTTCAATAATTAATGGCATTATCGTCCTTTGAATAAAATTTTTTATGAAATTAGATGAAATGAATGTGAGATATTTAAGACTCTGTCTATTGAAAAGAAAATATGTCACATTGATAAGGGCTCAGAGGACCTAATTATAAGAGAGATTGGCTTTGAGAACTGATTAGGTATTTCCGATCAACAAATACAAAAAAGAAATTATGCCATTCCTCGTCGAGCGGTGGTTCATGACGTAAGGACTGTTAAATAACATGGCTCTCTTCGATCACGGAATAAGTTTGCATGGATAAGTTATTCTGCTTAATTCGAAGCTATTTTTTTTTATATACCGGTGAAACTTTTCTTTGCTGATTAAAAATTCCACTTGTACTTTGAGGAATTGTGTATGCAGTACTTTGATGGATGTCACCATCAGCTGTGATCGGTTTAAGCATCGATTGTTTCTCTTTTTTAATCTGGAGAATAGTTAGTTTAATCTCGAAAGAATTCTCGCTTATGCTTTATGAACTGATACAGGTGAAAAAAGCAAACAGCTCTGAAGTTTCAATTTTATTAGTCGATGCGTTTAAAAAAGAGCTACGCTGGCGATGAAAAGAGATCGAATTGAACCTTACAACATGACCCAGTTGACTGATGTTCTGATTTCTACTTACTGCTAACTTTTTATACTCTAGATTCTGATATTGACTCAATGAAGTTTTTTCTGCCAGCAAGAATTTTGCATTGCTTCTGTTGACCGAGTACCTATTGTTTTTGACAAAATAGTGCTATTAACAGAGTAGAAAAGTTGTAGAAATAAGGAAGATAATTATTAATAGAAGAGGGCTCCAAAACTTCAGGTATTTGTTGACTCCCTAATCATTGGTACTTGACTGATTTACAATCTCTATTATAGATGCTAGATTAAAAGTAATAAGCACTGTTGTGACTTAGACGAAACATTTCATATCTGGATGTGGATTTTTTCAGTATTTCTATTAAATGCACTAATTTCATGCGTTAGTATCGAGTAAAAAGTTTGCTAGTAGCGGTTCCAAAGTTGCGAAGTTTAAATTAAAGGAAATTCAGTTGCATCATCATCTGACGCTGAACTGCCCTGATCGAATAGCTTTATAGATAACATCAGTTTCATCGAAAAACTATTTGGACATAGTTCGGAATACAATTATGACGTATTGTTTGATAACACTACTGTCAATTACTAAACGGAGGATCACAAAGTTTTTCCCAAAGATCAGTAGAAGATCAACAATTAAATTTATTTGACAAATTACTAAATAACTAAATTCAGGTTTCTTGGCAAGGACAAACTCTAAATAAATATTAACAGCTAAACATTAATAGCAATCCATTATTCTGCAAACAATAGTCAAAATCATAACAATGATAAATAGTGATGAGCTAAATAACACTGTTAGCGATTATAAGAATAATGCTTTGATCAGATGAACAGAGTACTTCTTGCAGGATGTTTCAAAATACTTCTTGAAATATTATGAAGAGTAAAAAATTATTTGTTTTTTCAAAGACAACACCAACTGATTCAACAAAAATAGAAGTGCTAAGCAAACAACATTATTTTTGTTCCTAAAACTTTTGATGGTGAACTATTTCAAATACAACATCCCTGATGCTTGCTTCCACCTTAAACTTTGCTTCTGATTTCCGTTCTATTGCCAAAATGAAAGATTTTGTGAAATATCATCACAACAAAGAGTAAATGTGAATAAATTCCAGCAATAAGATACGGTTTGAAATTGAAATCTTGTGGACAATTCATACAGCTTCATGAATAGGTTGAATTCTCGTCAGATGATAAATGTTCAGGAGAAATTAATGATGCTGAAATGAATGGCTTGGATTTTTCGATCATCTTCTAGTGCACAGTTACAATACAGTATAAAAATCAAACATTCTAGAATGCGACAAGTGAAAAGAAAAAAAAAACGATATTTTACCATTTTAAAGGATATTTTATTCATGCAATGAAAAAGTACAAATGAGCAGCATAAACTCTAAATTTCATATGCTGACGATTTCTTTAAACTTTTTTTTTTCCATTTTTCGTCAAATTTCTGTTAGTGATAGTTCGCTTTGAAATTTGTTTGGATATTGGTTATGTTGTTTGAGGATAGCCAAAGGGTTCACTTTAAAATGAGGCTTGAAACTTGATACAACTTTAAGGGCTTTGCTAAATGTTCTCGCATTTCAATTATTTTTGTTTAAGGAAATGAAAAATAAGAAAACTAAATGCTCATTCATTACTACAATAAATCAGTACAAGATGGTTGGTTATTTTATAAAAAACAAATCTTGAGAAAAAAAGTCACAGAATAACAACCAAATGTAAGATTTATCTATCCCTCTACGAACTCGATAGTCAAGTTATTTGATTTGTTGACTTATAAGTAAGTTTATCTGTCACATCACCTCAATATCTGGTAGTATAAGATTCGCTAGTAAATTTTATCAATAAAATTCATTTAAGACACATAGTAGTATCATGTTAGAATACAAGCCACATTGTAAGATAATAAATTGAAAATGATCTCAAAAGAGGTTTCTGTGCTTCAGGGACGAAACCGGCCTTTCAGAAATTATCACTTATTCAATCTCAAAAAGATGTTCAGATTTGACTGGAAGTTGCATAATGCTGACAAAAGGGACTTAGTAGCAAGAACAATCGGTTGATGGGTCCTGCAAGATAAGAGATTTATTTGGTGAAGCGTTGTAGGGAACTGATTTTTCATTAACGATCATAGCTGGTTCCGTTCTCAAAAAAGAAAAGTAAAGAAAATTTACTCAAAGAATCCGACAGGAGAATCAGACTGATATTGGCTCTGAAACACGTGTAAGTGGTGATAAAGACAGCTTTGTCTGAGAAAATGTCTTTCAGACTGCACACTACATTCTTTCATGAGACGATTCCAGACATTTTTAACAAACTAAATGAATGCAGAATACTACACATAGGAGAGAACAAATGTTCCTTAGACATAGGAAGCATATTTCAGGTGCGAAATAATCACTAACTTCTAGAAACATCACTTGACATTAAATGTTGTTGTGCTTGGATAGTAAGCACATCATAATTCGAACTTTATAAGATAGCATTCATTTTTTCTTTGCTTATAGTATATTCTTATAATGTTGCTTATCATTTATAATACTAACATTCATCATTCATAATATTACATTACACTATTACAGTTATAATTGTTTTATTATTTTAGTGTAATTTTTTCAAAAATATTAATGCAATTAGTTGAAAAAATTAATGTGATTATTTGTAAATACTAATGTGATAAAACAAAGTTTTAACTTACTGTTGAATCTTATTGTTTGTATGGTAATTTTATAAATTTCCTAACTGAACAAATCTTCACATGAGGAAATTGTTGGTGTTTTAGAATTTTCATATTTTCATATGTGCTGCTTGGTTAATCTTCCTCCGGCATTGCTTCTAATTCCAAACCTTACGAGAATCTTCAACCAAAGTGATCTAAAATTAACATTTACCTTTGACAGTGACATATTTCATACACATTTCTTTTGTTCTCTCGTATTTTTTCTACTCTGACCTTTCATAATTCTCTGTTTACATTGTTACAATAATTTATAATTCCATTACCCTTTCTCCAGATTCCTGTATTTGTGGAGAAAACTGATAAGTTAAATTATATTGAAACAAAGTACCTGTACATGGACTGGAACGCACTAATTCAAGATTTCATCTCATCATTACTGAAATTGATGAAATTTGCAGCAAAAATGGTTGTTGGGAGCACTAACTTCAGAAAAACTTAGGAATCATTAAGAAAGAGTTGATCCTACTGTGTTCTGATACTATGAATAAACTATGAATTATGTTAGAAATGATTCGTATGTTTTACACTTCATTCTGTGCAGTGAACAGAAATGTGTCGAGAAACTGAAGTGATCCAGATTTATCTAGGACACTGTCTGGTGTCTTTTGCTGGAATACAGCAACTTCATGTTTATGATAACTGCATTGACAGCTTGTATTTCTTCTAGAGATATTTTGGTTATTCTGTTTACTTTCATTTCCAAAATAATTTAAATTGATTTATTTGACAAGATGAACACACACAATCACACTTGAAGTATGAGCAATATTATTGCGAAGGAAAAGGTAAAAAGCGAAATGCCGAAACAGATCGAACATGTAAACATAACCCATTTTCCTATCTTTGTTGGTACCGTTTTCATCTTTTGCGTTTTTTGCTTTCCTGTCAAGATATGAAGGCTTTTTAGTGGGAAATTAACAGTTAGTAGGACCAACTGTGTTTGAAAACAATGTGCAAAATCGTTGGGATTGTTCCAAATTGTCTTACCTTTTTTTGAGCCGAATAATGAAACCGTCCCAAAATCACTTCCTCTACCGTTTCCCTTCAAATTTAGAATATTATTCATTTCAATCAACGTTCCTCAATAGGAATACTTACGCCAATTCATACATAGGTATCAAATTCTAATATTTACATCAGTTTTTTTTTTTTGCTCGCTAATTGTCAAAATCTTTTTCATTGTTATTGGTATGTCGAGAACACTCCAATAAGGTGAGAAATGTTAAATGTCGAGAACGGACTCACTTTTCTCGGCACTGAAATATTCATTTGTTCGGTCTTCTTGCTTTACGATTCTTCAACTTTTTGGAAACTAAACTTTCCCTAATTTAGTAGCACAACAATTTTTTTTTCCCATTAATGCAAATTTACCGGTAATAAAACTAAAAGTTCTCTTAACATACAAAACTTGAGGTGCACTAATTTTCCAAAATATACTATTTGCTGAACAAATGTGAAATATGTATAATCAAAATTAGCTTTTATTTCTGTAATTTTTTTCCTAATTTAACAAATTGTTTAGCATAAAAGTTGGAATTGAATTCATATCCAAAATGTGTAACTTTTGCATAACTTTTTTGAGCTGATCTATTGCAAATACCTTCTTAATTAGTACCTTTTGGACTTTGGGGGGAAAATGGTGGGATTATCGGAGGTGGAGGAGAAGGTGAAGGTGGTGATGGAAACGGAAACGGAGATGGAGGGGCAGGCGGAGTTGGCGTTGGGAACGGAAACGGGGGAGGAGGAGGGAGTGGAGGTGGCGGCGGAAACGACGGAGGCGGAAAAATCGGTGGCGGCGGTCCAACTAATTGATATTCATCTCCCATCTCTTCGCTGGAATTTGTCTCTGCAAAGTTTCTATATTAAAGTTCTCTCTGTGCTACCGAAATGAAAATTATTTCAAAAATTATCGCTGAAGCAATTCTGAATAGTTTCTAAAATGCACAATATATTATTTTTATGCTAAAATCTCAAAATCAATAAATCATGGTACCAAGCTATAGGACTAATTATTTTGTAAAAGGAAGCTCAATTTTCCCAACACCGAAGAATCTGTAATGCACAAATTGTTATACGGAAGCAGATGGATGTCCATTTATATTTTTGTGTTAATCGGCATATTTTAATTTTTTGAATATGAAAATTTCTTCAAGGATATTTCTTTTCATGTGTATGCAACATATATAGTTGTAGTTTATCACTGAAATGTCTTATTTTAAGAAATTAAATATTTAAATTAAGGAGAATGCGTAAAAGGATGTGGCATTTTTAAAATGTCTGTTAAAAAAGGAAATGTATTCTGAGTTGGAATTGGTCTTCTAATTTTTCATTAATTTGCAGATGAGAAGGATGCACTTCTCTTCCTGTTATAAGTTGCCTGACGGAGAGTTATTTTACAACTCGTTCTAACACTACTAGTTGATAATCAACTTGCTTAACAGCTGTAATTGAAAAATAAAACATGTTAAACAGTCATACTATTACTTTAAAACTTTCGATTGCATTTTTTAAATTTGGCTTTAACTCCGGTGATTTCAGTGTCGTTAATAAGTCTTTATATGAAATATGGTTAATTTAAAGTTTATTTTTTTAAAGCTAAAAATTGGCACAGTTGAATAATTTTATGTTTCATTTATTACTTTCATCTCTCATGAAATCATATTTATCCTTTATAAAATAATTGCATTCACAAATGAATATCAATTTTTATTCTTTTAATGTCTTTTCTGCTTTTTCCTCGTTTTTTTTTTCTTTTTTTTAATTTTAAGAAAAGTACTGAGTGATTTTTGCTGACAATGTATTTTAAAGTATTGCCGGGTACTTGGCATTTTAATTTGCAATACCAAGTTTTCTTACATCTGGTAAAATTTTTTTTGTTGGCACAGTGAAAGACAAATTCTTGTATGCTGTTAAATATTTTAAATGAAATTTTTACAGATTTATGAATTCGAGCAATGTCTTTCTAGCACTTTCAGCATATTTTTTTCAACATAATGTTAACATTCGTTAAAATTACTGCATTCCTGACATGGCCATTACAATTTCAAGTATTACCAATAATTTGCCCAAAAATAAAATTTTCCAATTTCATCAGTGACTTAACCAATTCGAAGAATCATAGCTATAAGTCATCTATTTCAGACACACACCTGTCATTCATTAATTTTTGCTGATGTTCCTGTTATAATGTAATAAGAGGATCTTAAAATCAATGCTCATTTTAAAATATGCCATGGCCAATTCACTAGCTTTGCAATGTTTTTTGAAATTCTTCAAGTTCTGCTTGCAGTAATAATTTACTGATTTTGAAAGTATTGTAAATGCGTCTTTGGAGTTTTGACAAAATGTTTGAGGAACTAAAATTTCTCGACTTTTAATTTAGAACATCCTTCTCAAGCAAACTTTCATTTTAGCTTTTATATGTTTTTTTGTTTTCTTCCAGCTAACTAATATTCTATATTATTGCTTTCACTTTTTCGTGGACAACTGCAACTCACAGAGTTTGACATTACAAGATGGTAATTTCAGCGCAACTTGATGTTTTTCAAATGGAGTTTCTATGTACTTGGTGTCATCTGTATCATACAGTATTTTTATGCAAGAAGCAAGAATGTCAAGATCGAAAATGCTACTTTTTATCAGCTTCAGCGCTACTATCTTCTTGTATACCTTCTTGCTACAGGCATATTTTTAAATTTTAGATTGGGTTCACGGTTGCAGCCACATTTAAAAAATTTTTCATTTTGAAAAATTTTGTCCAAATTTCAGCGGGTGACTGGCTTCAGGGGCCTCATGTTTATGCTCTTTATGATTCTTACGGTATGACCAAGCATGAAATTGAATTACTGTTCGTGGCTGGTTTTGGCTCCAGTCTTGTGTTTGGCACATTTATTGCTTCCATTGCTGATAAATAGTAAGTAATAATAGTTTGAAAACTCAAATATATTCGGATCAAGTTTCAATTAGAAAAGGAAACTTTTTGAAATAACGGACAAACTGAGTAAGGAAAGTATTAATAAAAATTGTTCTTATAAGCAAATAAAGAAGAGTTACTGAAATTTAACAATTACATTTTTTTTGAATTAATATTTGGCCATACTAAAGCTAGAGGGTTATTAAACTCTTTTGTTAAAAGAATTGTCACAAATAATTTGAAATATAAAAAATTTAAAAAACGGATTTTCATATAATTTTCCATCGAAAGTTGAAATTCTAAAATAGAACCGGCAAAGTTGTTCTGTTATAAATAAGAGCACACTAATTAATAAAGACTAAGATGATGCTGCAGTGGACGACGATCCGGTTGTTTACTGTATGCTGTATTATATGCTGCAGCTTGTTTCACGAAACATTTTACAAACTTTTGGATTTTAATGATTGGACGAATATTTGGAGGCATCTCGACTTCCATTCTATACAGTGCATTCGAATCGTGGCTGATTTCTGAACACAGTAAGGTTTGTTCCTCAAATTTCCCATAGCAGAGTAAACTTAATACAGTTGAATATTGCTTCGTGTGAATTTTAATTTTATGAAATTTTTTTTTCAGCTATTTGTTATTAGTTACTTCTATGCAACTAGATTTTTATGTTTGCGTCGAAAAAAAGACGGTACTGTTATAGTCATTGGAGAAGTTTATAACAGAAAGCAAAATTTTGGAGAAAGCGATGCTGCAACGAAGTAAATCTCGCTGATCCTTGATGTTAAAATAAGTTGGATCCAACTAGTGATGTTATCCTGAAATCGACTACTAAAATAATTTCAGATGGGTTTCAGTCCGGATTTGTTAAAAATCACTTTTTCTCATGCAGCTTTGGGCAACTCAATCGTAGCTATTATTTGTGGACTGGTGGCACAGTATGCTGCTGATGCTTTCGGATATGTGTTCGTTTAGTTATTTTATTGTCGATTTAAATTTTATCAGTTAAATTAACTAACTAACTAATTAATTAATGTTTCTATACTGTCATAATTAACTTAGTCTTATACATCTTTAAGAGATTTCCTTAGTTTTTGTATAACAGTTGTATATTGTCATATATTACAATTGTTCTATAATTTGAAGTACCACTCTTACAACATTAACGTTTCCTTTTCCGCCTTCTAACCTGCAGGACGAACCTGCAGGAATAGCTTCAAATGATTACATCTAATAAGTTGAAAGTTTATTTTTTTTGCAGAGCTCCCTTCGATATATCACTTGCAGTGTTAGTTATCATGGCAGTATGTGCCGTTGCCTTTTGGACAGAAAATTATGGATCTAGGAAGACAGATCTAAATCGTCAATTTATGGATGCTTATAGTGCGGTGAAAAATGGCCAGTTCTCGAAATCATTGAAATATTTAATTTAATTCTTCGTTTCAAAAAATATTCAGTGAAAGTCCGTACCCTTTAATGAACAAGTTTGAAGCTTATCGAATTCATGATTTTTTGCTGCTTTGAGATATAAAGGTTATTTCAGACAACAGAGTATTATGCTTGGGATTAATTCAAAGTTTATTCGAAGGAACATTATATATGTTTGTCTTAGAATGGACTCCAGCACTGTCACCTAGTAATAGTTCCGAGATCCCTCATGGATATATTTTCGCTTCATTTATGGTTGCCATTATGATTGGGTCAACAATTTTCAAACTATTTAGCAAATACCAACAGCCGGAATCATTTATGAGGTTTGTGTTCTGTTAATCTTAATTAAGACTCATTTTAACAACCAATTGCAAACAGTTTCTCTAGACTTCTCAAAGTTTTGCTACTTCAAACATTTTCTTTAGGTTCATTTTTTTTTTCATTTCATTTTCAAAAAACTTTATATATTTGTTTTTATTCTTATACCTAAATATGTTATCCCTTATATAATCTAGCATTTCAATCTTCATGCTTATAATGTATTCCATTTCATTTTCACTCTTCTCAGGTTTGTGTTGGCAGTATCAATTTTGTGCTTAGCGATACCAGTTATATGGCCGGACCAGAAGAATGCCATATTCGTTTCTTTTGTATTATTTGAGATCTGCGTTGGGATCTTTTGGCCAGCGATGGGTTTCATGCGTGGAATTTATATTCCCGAAGCAACTCGAGCAACAGTTATGAATTTCTGTCGAATTCCACTAAACGGCATCGTTATTATTATTTTGTTACAGAACTTAACACATCAGACCATTTTCCAGTGCTGTGTTGTGTTTCTAACGCTTGCTACCGCGGCTCAACAGTACTTGTACAGGTACAGTTACAGTACTACAGTCACTCAGTCACCATACAATGATAAGTAAAGCAGCAACTTAACCCTAACCTGGTCTAGTATCTAGAGCTAGATTCCAATAAACAGCAATTTATACCTCATTTCAAAGCTTTTTGACAGTCTTGAGTGTGTGTGTAATAGAGTGGAGATAATAGATGTCGGTTTAAGGATCGGGATAGACAAAGAAAAGCTAGAAACGCAGTTGAGAGTGATGAATATAACAACCATGGCACAAAAGATCCTTGTATCGGCAGCACCTGCTAATCAACTAAAAGATTCTTATCATTCTCCACAACCAGTACAGTAGCTGCCAGCTCAGGCAAAACCACACGACAGTTTTCAATTCATATGTGAATGTTACGATGATAATATTAAATACAAATCTCAGACTGACATTTATGGTACTCTACATTAATTAATCAGACGCGATGGTGAAGTTGGTAGTGAAATGACCAAAGATTTAGTTTTATTCCCTAAAGCGCTGTAGACTGTGTAATCCTTATCTCGAGAAGCTGATGCCCATCAAAGCAATAAGATAGCTAATACTACGGTTAATATCTCACTACTCACCTTCCAAATCATACCTTCACTGTATTTAATCATATATCTACACTGAAATTAATTTAATTAATGCAACAGTGAACCAATCAAATTTGCGATCAAATGGTCCGTAAGTCTATATAAAACTTCCGAAACCCAGATTTCTCACTATAAATTATACAAAACAATATACAATATGCAACTACCAATCAGTTCATTTGTATTCTTCCTCATGAATTACGACCTATAAATAAGCGTTGTTATCTAGCCGAACTAATAAAAGTCCTAATAAGCAGCGGTATATTTTATGCGGTCATAAAATATTACGATATAATACTGCTTTGGATCTATGTGTGACAAATCCAAAGCAGTGTTATATCCATCTTCAGTTCGCAGAAATATACTTAGACTCCATAGAGTCACGACACGACCAACAATTTAGAAACCGCAACATTCAACTTTTCTCCAATCAGTCTGATATCATAAAAAAAGAAAATTTCAGAATTTGCACTTTATTGATAAGAGATGATATACATGAAAAAGACTAATTTTAGTGAACACAAACATAAAACATACTACTACAACTTTACACACACACAATTTCATAGCGAATTTGGAAAACATGCAAAATCTGCTAGTTACAAAAGAGAGAAGATGAAGAAACAACGGAAAACGATTACGGCAGAAAAGTGAACGAATATAAAAGTGTTTGGTAAAAATAAGAAACATATGACAAGGAAAAAATGAAGATGACGAGAGAACCGAAAAAAAAAAATGTAGAAAAAAGGCAAACCAATCATCGTATCGCACAGTTTCCTATCTTTAAAACGATAAAAAATGTAAAAAAAATACCAAAGCATAAAAATAAAAGAAACTGTAAACAGATTTGCACATCAATTATTATGATAATTCAACCAGGAATGGACTAAATACAATTCAGTTGGAGATGGCAAATTACAGCGGCTAACACAATGATTGGACTGAAAGACCCGTACTATTTCTGTAATCATCAATAATACAAAGTTTCAGAAAACCAATACCGCTTAAGATTTACCGACCTGCACAATAGAGCTCAAGCCTCCCCTTTCGGCTGGAAATGTGTTCTGAAGTTTCGGAACCTGAAGAACAAAGCAGTCCTGAAATAAAAATTTTTATAAGAATTCACAATTAAGGAGAAATTTTTCTTCAAGCTAACAGCCATCCATGGAAAATAAACAAAAATAAATAAAGACTTTGCCGAAGTGGCTCAACCCTATACATACGCATATTATTCACTAACTAGAGAAACATAATAAATGCAATACAGGGAAATACATACAGACAACGAAAACATTTTTAAATGGGCAAGAAGATAGCATTTCTTTTTAAACTTACTGCAGCAAGCATCCAAAATTAACACATCTAAATGGAATTTTATGGTGAAATAGAATTACTTTCAAGAATTTGAACCTTTTCTGGATTTTAATCCTAAAGAAGATAATAATAAAAATTATAAATGTGGCATACAAAAGGAACATTTTGTTTTGAAGTAAATGTGGAGATCTTTCTCACTGAACATTCTGTATAGTTTGCGGGCTGCTGCGTGCTGGTAATTGCGATGCATGTGGTGCATTTGCATTTATATGGCGTGCATTTGAACCCATGCAAGAATTTGCCACACTTTGGAAAAGCCTGAAATAATAGTCCGAATCGTGACTTGGAAGTCTGAAACAAAAGTCTAGATCGTGGCCTTGAAAGTGAGGGAAACATAAGCAGAATTTGGACCAGAGAACCGATCAAAACTCTGGCCCCAAACCCTTGCATGTCTTCGGACAATAATAATTAATGTTACCAACTAGAGCCATAAACTTTGCACTTTTCTTGCCCGTTAATGTGAGTGCAACAAAGAGACAAAATTTTCAGTTCTGGAGCGTACACTACGGCATATTGACGAATGAAATTATTCCTAGTACATTCTAGCACCTAAAACGGTATCGAACTTTAGAAAACGATAACTGGTACCATTTATCGAATTACAGTAACTATTTGTGCTAAACAGTGCTTGAGAATTGAACAATAGCAAAAAAAAAAAGAAAAAAAAAAAGAATCAGCGTACAAATAGAATGAGCACACTGCGCATTTAGAGGATTTCTTCTTGCCTAGTACTTCCATTCTTCACTTTCACATTCATGTTCTAAATGTAATAAATAAGAACCTTTCAATTTCTGGAGCACATCGCACAAAATCATGCTTCCAAAAACCGTAACTTGGATTTTTAATCAGTTCAATGAATGTTATCAGTAAGCCCCATGGATGCGGACGCAAAGCAACCAAACGCTCGAACAGAATTCTGAAAAGAAAGAATATGAGGTACTGATCTTCAGAATTAAAAACCACACCTATCAGGTAGAAGAAAACTCCGTAATATGGAAAACATAAGACATTAATAAACATATTCTTCCTGAAGAATACTAACCGCGTGATTTGTTCCTGTATTATTTCAGTATTCGCTTCCAAAAATAAATACAATAAGGTGCAACTAAAATAATGTGTGTGGCTGTTCGGGTAACGCAATTGATTTGCTATAGCATTAAACAACAAATAACGTCCTGAAATAGAAAACATATCTCAATTCCTCACTCTTGTTTTTGAATGGGCAGGCTCACTTGTAGTGCTAGTCCTCCTTCTTTTATTTACAAAATTTTCTACAAAATGCGCAAGTAACTACGAAAATGAACCTTCGGTGCATAAGCTCACTGCCAAATTCTGAAAAATATCCATGTATGCTGTGTGCGCGATAGTTGTCATCGTAATGCACTGCTGTTTTTCATGAATTGCTTGAATTGCACGCATTCCAACGTATATAACAACTGCATTCATCACCGTAGTATTATACTTCGAACCAGCGATGTTACTGATCTGAATTTTAATTTGTTAATCAAAAAATGAGAAGACAAAAGACGTTATTTCAACCCAAATCGTAAAAGAATTGCAAATTTTCACTACCTGTAGCAAGCTTGGTAAGTTCGCATGAAAATCAACAGAAGAACGAGTATTCAGGTAGTCATCTAGTTGGGTTCTCAAATCGGGCGGAATAATTGCAGCCATATTGATATTCATTTTTGGTTCTTGGGTCATTTCCAGTAGACTATCAACCTATAAAAAATAAATGCCAGCTTCATATTTACACTTTGAAAAATGTAAAAATTTCTAAAATAGATATAAAAGAAAAGATACCTTCAAATTTGAACCAAAAGGATCTGGCAGTCGCATATTTTTCGGGTAAGCACTGAGTACGAGATTCCGCAGCTGAACACAATTCGGCGGTATAGTATCACAGATAACAATGTGATACTCGCAAAGTAATTCTGGGAAATCATGTAGAATCACCAACAAAACACGCAGGGTACCCTGAACATTAAGTCACAAAAGTGAGATAGGAATCATTAAATGAAGATGCTCTGAGAAATGAAACTCATTTTTATGAGACAACGCTATTTTTAAAAATCGAAATTTTGATCACTGAAGCAATTTAAATCCTTGATAAATGATAGCTATATTTCCAAGTATAACATAACGCACAACTCGATTCAACAAATCTGAATCAAGCAACAGCAGATGGATGATATGAAAATGCTTAAAAAACTATAATAAACCCTAACAAAGAGAGAGAAAGTCATATAAAGAACCATACCTTATACATCATTGCAATCGATTTTGGGAGCTGAATGTTACGCAGGAATGGAGCCAAGAATTTCAGATGACAAATGATCAACTGAGTATACATAGCGGCTGTCTTCATTGGTTCTGCGCTCTCTTTCAATAGTCTTCCAATGAAGTTTCTGTGTCCGATTATGTCTAGCCAAGCATAAGCAAAACCCGGAACACGTCGCGGTTGTAGGATGAATAAAGCCTGTCTGTAATATCGAAAATACTTTAATCTGATAGAATTATGTTCAATAAAATAATGAAAATGAATAATAAATTACCCAAAAGCCTCCAAAATATGCCATGAAATCACATCCAAGGTCGGATCTGGTGCGGTAAGCTCATTGAACATGATGATTAGAATGCGCTGATAAGGCATTGCATGGAAGTCACTACCGCGGACCTAAATTTCGAATTTTGATCAAATACTAATTCTGCAATAAATTGAAATCAATGAACTTTTACAATTCGAAGCAGAGAGTGGAATCAGAGGAACTTCGAATACAGTGCAACATTTCAATCGATCATTTCGTTTTAAATTCTGAGTTCACAAGAGATTTGATTGATTTTATGAGTTGTATAACTACGATCGATTAAAATGGATTATATATCTTTGTCTCCTTGATGCTAGATTTACAAACTTCAGGTAATGTCAAAATTTAACTGCACAGTTCTTTGGTAGATTTTTTATGAAAAAAGAAATTACAACTACTGGGTAGCTCCTATGATTTTTAATTAATATTTTTCTTTAAGTTTTTGTTTTCAAAATACTTATAATAAAACAACCTCATGATCTAAATGCAATACATTGGTGATAATATTCAACACTTTCTTTAGCAAATTAATTTTCGTTTGATATTGACTTCCATCGCTGTGTTTGATCATTAAACTGTAAAAAAAATCATAAAGTAAAACTTTTCATGGTCCTCAACAACGACACACGAAGAACAAAAAGTCCAAAACCTTTAATGTCTGCAAACAATTTCTAACCAAGTGAGCTTGACGAACGCATCGAGCGTATAATAGCATCGCTGCCGTACAACAGTCGTTGGATGTCCGCTTACGTCGTTCTTTATCAAGCGATACGACACATCAACACACATTTCTGTGCATAAACGAAAGAATCGTGTAATCATCTCATCTGTTGATATAACACCTTGTTCATGCATCTAGAAATATATATAGTAGTACCAATTAATCAAACTGGAAAACCAAGCAAATTTCAGAAACGAAGAAAGTAAAAAGAAAAAAGTGGCACGAGATAAATGTGCACTTTCAATATTACTATCAATATTACAAGCATAAAAATTTAAAAAGAACAATACTACAGTGTTTTTCAGAATAAGTGTTATTAAACTATTACTAGTCAAACATAATAATTTTTAACTTAAAATACTGAAAAAACAAAAAGTCGCAGTACCACATGAACAATTTGAGCAAGGGCTTGCTGTGGTTCCTTCTGTGCCTGTGGTGTGTAACAAAGCTGTATCCATTCTCGTAATATCATTTCTACCTTACTCTGTAACTCGGCACCATCTTCCATATTATCGCTTCGTAGATGTGTACCGGTTCCAATTGGACCAGATGGTGGCACCGAGGCAGCAAGTGCAGCTGGTAAATTATTATGCACACGATCAGCAATGGTTGAAGGCGGTGGAAGAGATGTAACGCTTCGTGAACCAATAAGTGCCACATCGTTACTTAGTGCTACTGCTGCCGTAGTAAAGCTGAAACTCCACATCACTTTCACGAATTTCATTTTTTTTTTTGTTAGATAATAAAGCTGTACGACTGATAGAAACCAATACACAGCATCAGTATAAAGTCTTAATAAACCTTTCAGGAGTTGGTCTGTTCTGCCCGAACTGTTGTGCTTTAGCTAACTGCTCCATCGTCAAAGGCATTGATTCAGAAACTGCTTGTCTCGAATGCGTCGGATTATTTATTGTTAATAACTTTAAAAATCGCTGAGCAAATATTAAGGCCTGAAATCCAAAAATAGTAATCTTACGAAATATGACAAAAATGACTTCCACACCAATGTATTTAACATTCTCATAGCTCTGTAATTTTATGAAGCGCAATTTTACGCAGTTTAGACTTTACCACAGTGTCTCCTTACAGAAATCCCAAGTCGACCAGTTGAAAGCAAACTTAAACACTTCATGAGCTTTAATCAGATTTAACTAGAAATTTTGGCACGGCATTTCTATTTAACTACTGATAAGATGAAAAGTAGAAATCGCCTACAATCCATTCCCAAAATTACTACTGTATGATGAAAAAAAAACTTCGAAATTGCTGCCACTATCGATCAACATCGCCAAATTCTGATCATAAACATTCATTTGGATAAGCATGTGTTTTGCAAGCAAATCCATAGCATCAACATTGAATCGATAATCCAATCGGCAGTCTACGATAACTCGAGTCATACGGCGAGCCAAATCTCCCAAAGGAATCTGTGTTAGTAGAATACGACAAACTTGAAGGAAAACATCCTTCAATCTACGATTCCAATCCACTTCAGGAGGTGCTGAAATAAAACTACTTCCAAGAAGAACAAATATAGAATGTTATGGGTACTGACTATGGCATAAATTCTTTTTTTTTATAAATATCAAAAATGACCAAGGAAGTACTATAGCTATAGAAATTATGATTACAAATATGATTGTTCACTTCTGCGAACAAATCCATGCAGTGTAATTAATCAGTTTTAACAATTTATATTACGGGTCTCGGTCACTTGGTCTTAACCAGTCAAAATTAAATAGGAAGGCTTCCAAGCAATGCTTTGCAACAACAAATATTCTAAAGCTTCAAAAGAATTCATAATTCAAAGGAAATTAGTCTCGATACATCAGCCATCATCCGGAATCTATAAGGTTCATTTTTATAAATTGGGAAAACATCCAGTAACGACATGAGCAAGTATGAAAGAAAATGGCTGTTTAACATACAGAGTTGGTGCTGCTGAAGTTCCGAATTTCTGTATGCACACAATACTTGCTCAACAATGCGCTGTATACAATTATGCATCTGGATTGGTTCACGTGGATTTGACGCCAACTGTGATATTGCATCACGAATATTAGCAATTGCGGCGCTTGCTCGATAGTTTGGCACACCGTACGCAGATAATATCGAATCGATATCGTGCACAAGTACTTGTAAGGCCGTTACAAACTGTTCCACTTCTTTGTCCATGCCAGGCTACAAAAATAGTTACTCTGTGACGTAGGACTAATTGGAATTTGGAAAAACGAATATTTTTGCTAAATGCAGGCCCGTACTATACCTGTTGAATCATTGGCTGCATCGCAGTAGGAGTGGACGATTTCATGACACTGAAATCGACTATCATATCTTCAGCTGTTGTTGGTTTGAAACCACAAATCCGGCTGGAAAATAAGTTTCGTAATATACTTGAATTATTTATTACTCACTCTCCATATGATCCTGAAAGAATTGGATACCTAGAAAACTCATCATAAACAATCATCTGCTGATTTGTAACGGATCCAACACGAAGTCGTATTTTTTCTGGCATCTGCTGAGCACGCGCAAGGGCAACAGGATCACCGTACTGTCGACCTTCAAGGCGATACTGTTTTCTAGTAGCAAATTCCGATTCAAGGCGTTTATCCATTTCCGGAGTTGCTTTTTCACAAGCTGTCTTGACTATAAAATTCGTAGCCAGTTCCACGTTATCCTCCGCAATTGTTGTTGCAGCTTCATCGATTAATTTTTGCTTGAAAAAACAAAAATAAAAATATTCAATGGATTCAAAAATGTTGAACACATTCCTACTAAAAAAAATCATTTACTTGTTCCGGTGTGATACTGCACCGCAGAGAATTGGTAAATGCTGTTTTGAGGAATCCTAAAATAGTTGAAGACAGTGGCTCCCTGCAAGTTATGGAAGCCATTCCCGCTGTCATTGCTCGAATCATATGTTGTGAAGCACGACGCATTTTCTGTCCATCTGGTTCTAATGCAAAATCCTAAAATCCTTGCTTATGAAAACTAATAGTCAGCAAAAGCATATCAATCATAAGAAAATGGAAAAGCAATAAAGCAACACAAAATACCTTCTTACAGATATGTTCTGTTACATGCATAGCAATCCGAATCGCCCGTTCAGTAACTGGCCCTATCAGCTCTTTAATCGCATGACTAATTGCTGGACGAACAACATGTTTTAACTGTGGATTCAGCTAAAACTTTGAAGCAGATAGATTTGGTGACAATTTCTTGAAAAAAATTGATCGTGGAGTAATAAATAATAAATTCACCAAGGACTGTAATATTTTATAACTAAGAAAAAAGCAGAAGGCCAAAGTTAACCTGAAACAAAGGTAGTGAAGCTGAGAGTTTCAAATGCGGTGTAAGGCCATCAAAAGAAACAATATTTATATCGTGATAATGAAAATGAGCTGGTGCTTGCACTTGTGCACTACTTGGTGATTGACTACCTATAATCAAATTATATTTGGAAAAATATATACAGGAAGTTAAATGAAAAAAAATGTCAAAAAATGAGTTCAGGCACTTATCATAAGGTAAGAAAAGCATTCAGTGCCGCAAGATTTTAGATAACAATTCTGGACCTAGCAAAACTGAATCGATGGGGGAGAAATCCCAAACTGCGATATTTTTTACATTGGAAAGAAACGCCCCCACATGAAGCAGAACTTCTATATTTTTTAGTAAAAATATTTCAATCATAATGTATTCTATTTTCAGATTAAAACAGAATGTGTTCCAAAAATTTGCTAAAGGAAGGTCAGCAACAACTCAGCGAGCTAAACAGGGACAAAAAAATTGAAGATACAGAATGTCTCTCCTTTTGACAATAAAACAAATAGGAAAATACAATTTTCCTTTTTTATACCATTAACATCCTCGCATGAATGTGGTAAAATCCGCTTCAAACAGTGAAACATTGTAGTTCTAATGCAGGGATTAGGAACTGAATTGATACAAAAATATTTGCCAAATTCTAACTAAAACTGAATCAATTCCAAAGTTTACGATGGAAGTTTTACGAAGAAGTTTATGCTAAAAGTGATGCCAAACAAATGATGAATAGCACTTGCTGCTTGTGTTATACCTGCAACGACAATTTCTGCAGAAGCTTCTGAACTGGCACGCACTGCTGGAACAGGTGAAGCTGCCATCTGAAAGTAGAAGAGAGTAAAGCTTACCAGAAATATGCGTAGAGTCAACAATCTACTAAATTGGTTTATTTAGTTTACTGAATACTATACAATTAGATGTAATCAATTTCAAGCAAGTGTTTTCAATCAATAAAACAAACCTGTAGCTCAGGTGGTTTCAACATCTTCAGGTCGCCTAATTGTTGTGGAAGCTTTATCAAGCGCTCGGTATCTTTTAACACATCTTCTATGGTAAGTTTGCTAAGATCAACACCCAGCTCTTTACAGAGTACTTCTATTTCGAACTTCAAATTTAATTTCAAATCCGGTTGATTATGAAGCTCTGCCAAAATTTTGAAAATTGCTTTGATCCATGCACAGTTCGGACCAAAAATCTGCAAATAATTATTCTCGAAAAATGAAAACAGTTTAAAAAGTTTTTAGTAATTTCGAGTCACTAAAAATGACACACCTGACTTTTGCTACAGGAAACAAGAATTTTCGCGATAAAAGGTACGACAAATAGAAGCTCCTGCTGTCCTTTGTAATAGGCCTCCATAAGAAGAGATTTCATATCCAAATCCTTAAATTAAAAAATGGAAGGTATAAGCAGATGTATGGAAAGCATTTCCATATAGAAGAAATAATAATGCCGAAAGAAAAAATACCGATGTCACAATTGGATGGTCGCGGGCGATTGTAATTGCGCCTAACCATAAGCCAAGATTTTTTAGTAACTGTCTATCGCCAAAGTTCGTCGCTGCTTGTCGCTTATCGCTGCGTAAGAGAATCTTGAAAAATGAAATATGATCCAAACTGTTCAATGATGAATGAATGATTGTTGAGTGCATTAAACACTTTTACAAAAAAACCTTTTGCAACAATATTTGCCATAGCGTACTTACTTAATATGAAATTTGACCCAAACAATACACTAGTAATATGTTTAAATCATGAAGCTGTTGCAAGTTCTCGGTCAAGTGACTGTTATCAAACAACAAGTACTTTTGGCATAAATGCTTTCTAATTTAACGGCTATAAGGGTACTACTAGAATGTACTTACATAGAATCAAATTAATTGATTCATGTGCACGAGAAGCCGTCGTTAAATTTAGCACATGTCTGTTAGGAAAATCATAGTGACGCCTCTAACAATTTTTAACTACGCTAATTGAAACAATACCTTTATGTTCCTAAAAGTCTCCAATTTCACATATTCTTCCAACTTCTTATTTTCGATTGCCAAAAGAAAGAGATTGTAGAGGGGTTGGAAATTCTGTTCAATACTAACACGTTTCATTACTAGATATTGTGCTAACCAACGAATGAAGTCATCATCCAGTTCTTCGATCATAATCTTTATTTCTTCAACCTAAAGCAGTTACAAATGATACTAAAAAAAAAATTTGCGCATTAAATTAAATCAATTTTGGAAAATAATAATCACACAAAAGAAAATAATAAACGCAAATACATATAAGCCAAAAGCATTAACGAGTACCTTTTTCGGAAGATTGATTTGACTTAAATTATTGAATAAAAATGCGACTTTTTCCATTACAGTTTCAGATGGCTGCTTTATTTGACTACCTTCTTTCTCAGTTGCATTCACTAGGGTGTCAACACTAGTAACAGAGAGCACCGATGAACCCTGGAAATTTAGAGATTTAGGTGAATCTTATGTTCAATAATCCAAACAGTAAGAATTGTGAAACCATACTGAACGCGCTGCTAAAGCTCGATTCATATCAGTTGCTGCTCGCTGCTGTGGTTGCCAATTCGGTGTTTCGCGACCAGGAACATGCGGTTGTTGCCCTTGTATACCACTGGTAACATAATCCTAAGAATAAAACATATCATCAGTCTACAATAACATTAATCACCACGATACATTTAAAAGAGAAGATCGATACTTGGAATGAAGACCTAAAATCAAAATAGAAAAACTTAACTTTTAAAAAAAAGGAAATTGTTGTACCGTCAACAACCAAACAGATACATATATTTTTAGATAAAAATTTAACATCGCTATATGCATTCAGTGGTACTACTAAGCGCCTGATTACATTTCCTTTTAATTTTTTAAAATTCGCCAAATCCTTTACAATGAAATATCCAGCACAATATACCTTTAAATTCTGGGGGAAATGCTGGAAATTTCGCTGGTTAGCAATCATAACACAAACTTTGGGATACAAACTCAATTTTGTTCGACATGCATTCAATGCCACTATTCCAAATGTCCAAAGCATACTAGCTGGCTCTGCTTGTAATGATTCTATCACCTTCCTCACTGCAGTTGCAAATTGCAAGTTCCTGCAACAAAATTTTCTAAAATTTCGGAAAGATTGTGAACTGATGACTATGATAAACATGCGGTATAAGTTATTAGTTTTACAAGTGACAATGAAATGGGTGTTACATTTCCAAGAATACAACCCTTAAATGTTTACCTTCACTCAGATCTTCTGCTATCAAAACTCAATTTTGTTCGGCATGTACTAGTAATTTAAATAAAACATCCCCTTCATGAAAAGGATAAACATTAAATCACAGCTACTGACAAACAAAAATTAGAAAAAGACATACGAGATAACACCCTCGCGAATAATGCTACCGTAAACTTCTGCAGTTGTCCTCAATTCTCGTTCGGGATATTCATGGAAAAATCTATACTCTTCAAATAGATTTTTGACCACGCAAGCCAAAATATCCTAAAAATAAAAGCATCTGAGTTCGAAGGATGACTGCTCGTGTAAAAACATAAATAAATACGCTAAAGCAAATATTAATATGGAAGAACCTTATCTCTTTGCACATTTGATGCCTTGAATTGTTTCAAGCGTTCAACAAAATCTGCGACCGGCATTTGCATATGTTGAGAATATATCTGGAAAGTAAAAACGTTCTGAAGTTCCAAAATTTCATTTTCAATAATCCATTTTCTGTTAGCAACGATCCTCACATATGTCAACACATTAATTTTAAATAAAAGAATAATAAAAATGAGAAAGCGATAGAAAACTGTAACTTTATTGTTTCGTTTATGGTTCTTGTAAATTTTAGTTCTCACTAATTTTTGCAACTTTCAAAGTAAGTTATTTCTATGGCTCCCTAAGATAGTAAGTAATATTGGGAAAGTAACAAGCATTTGACAATGAGTGAATTACTCCAAAAAAAGAGAAAAGTCAATGTATCAAAAATTTCGATTTCCTCTCGATTTCACAGGTTCCAGAAAAGAGTTTTACCTGTTGAAAATACATATTTGCTTCATTCTGAATTTCCTCACTGAACTGCACTGATGTGAGATCGTCCATAGGTGCCGGGGGCACAGTAATACGACCTGGAGATCCACCACTAGACTGTTGTTGCTGCCCAGTTGTATTATGCACAAATGAATTGTTTCCATTCAATACACCTCCTGAAAATAAAATACTAGAACTGACTAAATTTACTAGAATCTCATCGGGATCTGTTGCTTAAAGTTAAAATTATGAGGAAATCAGGCTCGCCATTCCTATTTCGAAATTTACTGTTATGTTTGACATAGACACCGAACGATGGAAGATCAAGATAGTGACCATCCACATCACGTTTAATCTCAGGTTCGCTGAGCATATTAATAATTCAGTTTACTTTGACTGGGATATCGCAAGTTTCCCGACCCAATTGAAACTATCGTAGATGTTTCTGAATAAGTATTCACATCCACACATTCTAAAAACGGTCAAAAGGAAAAACCTGGTTAGCTAGTACCTACAGGAATACAATGACGAACCTGCTGAACCAGGAGCACCAGGTGGTACGCGGAAATCAAGAGCTGATGATGGACCACTACCAGATCCTGGTGTTGTTCGCACACTACCAGTACCTACAATTTATGAGAGTAACACTTAAAAATATAGACAAAAGCATACGGTGAAAAAAAGAATGAATAATTCCAGTAATTCAAAATAAATACAATCGAATTCTTACAATCATCCATAGAGCTCAGATAATACATGAATCCATTCAAGTTAGAGTTGAAGAAAAAAAGTGAAAGTGATTCAGACGATCGAAGAATCCAAAAATCTATGTGTTAACTAACATTACTCCGTTACTTTATACAGTACGCTGATGATGACAACATGCACATCATCTTTTAGGTTGCAAGCTCCGTAACTTGGGCATAGCTTTAGTACGCTTGGAATTTCCAAGCTATTATGTAAGATAATGATAGTGATAGTAGGTTTTAACTGGTTTGAGAGCATTCTCACAATTTAGATAATTTTAGCTTAAAGCTGAAGTGACTCAACGAAAATTAGCTACTCAAAAATAAACTAGTACAGGTGAAAAGTTCAGGTAAAACTCTGACCTGGTATACCAACTGGCATACTCCAACCAGGTCCGCCAGCTCCGGGTCCGGGTCGCGCTTGCGTTGTGGATATTCCACTACTCATAAAACCTGTTCTCATCATCTGTCCCGATGGTGACATTGACAGAGTATGAGTTCCACCAAAATTTGGTTGCAAAACATTAGCTGCATTCGTTGCCTAGAAATATGAAACGTTTCAAAAAAAGAAACATAGCCAATTAATTTAAATAATTACATCCATTATACTAAATATATTTACTTTAAGCAATTCATTTGCTTGCGGAAACGGTCCAGTAGTAGAGCCTGGTACACAAAGATTTGTCCCTGCATTGCTTCCAAAAATTTGAACTGAACCAGGCAAGTTCCCTTGTTGTTGCTGTCGACTTTGCATTTGCTGTGCAGCTGCTTAAAACAAATTCGCTCAGCACTACCATTTTGATTAACGAAGAAATGCACCGCCAATGTAGTATGAAATTCTAAAACTTTTACCAAGCATATCTCTGTTTGATGCTCCAAATCCACTTGTTCCAAACGGAAAGTTACCAAAACTGCCTGAGGGTTGCTGTACTGGCACCGAAGCTGCTCCTAGGCTACTACCGAACACATTTGATGGTGATGAATGTGCAGTCCCAGCCACACTGAGTTGAGTTCGGGAAGCTGATACAGCTGACAAACGTCCTTCACCGTTTTTTAGCTATTCAAATAGTACGAAATTAGTTCTCATAAGATTCTACTAGTCTAAACAATTTTATCGGCAAATTTATTATCCAGGACGAGTCGTAGTGCTTTCCATTCTCATGATTACAAACATGAAGCAAATAAAACAACGACGAAAAATATCCTTCTTTAAATTTAGCCTCCTTAATGTCTTGGATGAAAGGTTCATTTTTATAAAGAAATTAGATATTTTCCTACAAAAAAACTAACGAATCGCTCTATTAATGCAATGTTCATTTTCTCATGTGGATTTTTCAGATAATTTCGAAAGTGTTAACGAACTCCCGGTATTTGACAGCAAAGCGAAGATAAGTCACTGATTGATGCACTAGACATACAAGTCGCCCGTGAAAGTGCATTCAACAGCACTCTCATCGTCTCTTGCGGCAAAACACTACTGTTTACCATTCCTGCCGGTAAACGACGGCGTATATAACATATAATCTGTGAAGCAAATGCATCCTGCAATTAAGAAAATGAAATTCGAGGCTGTATGTATTATCCTTTATTCTACAATATATAAGTCTCACCCAAAATTAAGCCTAGTAAAAGTGAAAATTTTACTCCATATACGGCTAATTTATCATCGATCCATTTGTCCAGCTTTAAAAAATCTCTTCTCGAAGCCAAACAAGCCAAATCAATTGTGAAGGGAAATTGTGGTACATTGAACAGTTCAGCTAGACCCTGGAAAACAAATCGATAGATGAATTCAGTCCCATTACAAAACGCTGAGGAAGGAAAAACCAGACATTCTTTCGTACCTATGCTTTTCAGCAACAATGAAAAGAAATGTAAATGTCAAGGGATGAAAAGAAGGAACACTGATAGATTAGTTGCAAAAAGGATTTATAAGCATAAATACACACTCTTTTAATTAAACACAGCAGAAAATCCTCGAATACGGAAGCAATTTGTCCGATTATGAAATGCAAAAAAAAGTCATAATATCAAAAAACAAAAACATAAGTTGATTGAATTAAACTACTCACGTCTGGTTTAAGTTCATGAGCTACTTCTAAGATTCGCGACAGTTTCGCCTGATCATCCGGGTTTTTCATGTAATAACTGCAAAGAGCAGTCAAAATCGTTGGTCGTAGTTGTACTTTATCCTCGCAGTTCCAAACTACATTCAGTACTGGGACAGCGTTCGGATGATTCCCAATTAACGTCGGAATCAACATTTGCATCAGGTGAATCCGTAAATTTGATGCAGGTAGCTGAAAACACTAGTTATTCAACTCACGTTACTTTATGTTTAAGCATTAAAGGTTGAAACTTTGAACACCATAATCAGTTAAATAAACCGAGCTAGATGAAGTACAAAATATAACATACTTGCATCTGCAATAAAGCTAGCAGCAAAACATCTGGACAAGCATTAGTTGGTTTATGCAAAATATTCATCACACCATTCACCAGTTTTCTTACTTCACCTAGTCGTATTAATGTATCTACCAAATCCAAACAACGCCTGAAAATAAAAAAAGTTGCAAAATAATCAGTGAAACTGTTTATCAGGATAGTCAGAAACTTGCGACACTCACCAATTACTTAATTCTCGTGTTTCCTCCGGTTGTACCTTCAATGGAGTCAAATTCACTGCTTTATGAGGATAATCAGAAAAGCAGAATACATCCGGATTTTGAAGTATTTGCTCAATCCATGATAACTGCAAAAAAATAAGCTCTCGAGTTCAATTTTGAGAAACATATCAAAAAAAGATTCATATTTCCCAGCAGTTCATCAACACCGATCGTATAAAGATCAACCCAGATGCCTTAGATCCATTCCACTCTCATTCTTAATATATCTTAATTTGATATCCTCACATGTACCAGAGAAGCTACACAACTGCTATACTAAAATATATTATGTAAAAACAATATAAGTTACCTGGCCGCATTTGTGGAAATTCCATTCACGATACAACAGACCTATCGGGAAAGGATTAGAGCCAAGACCTTCTAACAATATTGTTGTTAATAACTGCAGCTGAGCTTTTGTTCGTAAAATAAAATTTGTTTGGTCAAGGTGCATTACTACTTCAGACCAATTCAAATTCGGTGCCTACAAAGTAATTTGAATTCGAAACGAATGAGAACTCCGTGAAAACACTCAATATAAACCAAAATTCGTAATTTCTCACCAGTTCACGAACCGCGTTGGCAAAATTTTTGGCATTCCAAGCAATTTGTTGCATGGACTGTGATGTCGAGCTCATGGTTGCACTCGTAGAATTTTCAGACAAACCACTCGTAGTTGTTGATAAACTTTCTGCTGATGAGCTTGTTCCAATTGCTGAAATATTTGTCTTCAACATTTTTTTACACAAAATAATCGGATGCTTTCTGAAGGAAGAATACATACAAAAACTTTGAGGAAGACGATCACCTGGAACACTTCCAGAACGATGGTCCCATAAAGCACTTGGTTGCACTGATTGTTGCACACTAGAGCCGGAACATGTATTTATCATCATTACAATAACTCGAGAAAGATTAACAGCATTTAAGCTTGCTCCATCTCCGGAATTCAGTGAGATCAGATGTTGCCGACATGATTTTACACTTGATGTGAATGCAGTACCAATTTCCTGGCAAACAAATTGTTTTGAAAAAAAAAGAACATCATCAGTATTGAAACAGATGATTGAAGCAAATAGTACTTATTTTATGAAATTTGACTACATACCTGAATTTGTTGGGCCAATAAATTAGGATTCTGGTAAGCCAAGCTATCCATTATCTCATCGAGATCTTTGTCTTCCAAATCAACGTAATCAAAAGGTGAAAGATGATCACTTCCAGCTGATGGTAATGAAGCTTTATCACCTTCAGGTATAGCTGTGAGAATAAGCTGCAGCGGCGAGAGAGTTTTTATTAAAGTAACACCGCGTAAAGTAAGCTCTGCAATACACTTAATCAATTTTATGAAAATGAACTATTTTATACGGCACTTTTAAAAACAGTTCCTTGTTATAAACATCAGGCTGATTCAAGCAACAAACCCTTTTCGAAAATTTTCAGAAAAGAGATAATAGATTGTCGATCAACCGCGACAAATTCAATAACCTGCGTTGAAATAAGGGACGTGAAAAGTTGATGAATGAATTCGGTTGATAATGAGCAATCAAAGACTGTTGAATTATCTAAAGTGAAAACAATTGTTTCTAGTAATAACTGGTTAAACATGAAGATAATGCTATAAAAATTTTAGGAAACTGGTTATACTACAGCTTCCTCGTAATAAAAATTACCTTTTCTGGTAGCCTCAAATATCGCCGTAAAGACGGTATGAAGATATTGGCCAACTCCTTTTACAACTTGCGGTACAAGTGAGGAAGAGAAAAGAATAAGGCCAACAAGTACTTGAGTTGAAAGATCAACGGAAAGCAACGAAATAAGAAGAGTTTCAAGGAAATGTCCGAGTAGATTATACCGAATTTCCACAAGTCTTTCTTCTAACACTTCAACAAAGCGATAAAATAGTCGAATGGAAGTTGCAGTTGGATCCTTGATACAATTTTTCAGCTGCTAAAACAAAATATGCACTAGACAAGATCATTATAAATGGAGGTATTATAGTACACACATAAGTATTCTGATAAAAATCGAAAAATGCAAAACATGCACTGAGAAACTCCTCCTATGTTGAATAATGTCACAAATCTACATGCGCGGATCATAAACTTTGCTTTAACAGACAATGGGAAAACATATATCACGAAAAAGTAGCTTATTGAAATAGTTTGAAGTCTAACAACGAAATTAAAAAGCCCAATGTGTGTTTTTATTAATATGAATAACATTTAAGCTAAATAGCCGTCCAATCTGATATAAGGCCTTGTATTCAAACTGTAAGAAGTACTTAAAACCAGGTTATTTAATAACGCTGAAACATTAAAAATTAAAGATCATGCGAGTATTTTCAGTACTAAATAGCAATCAAGCAAATGAAAAAAACATAAAGCTAATTTTACGTCAAGACTACCATTAATGTGATTAAAATATTGATAAGGTCGTGCTCGTATACACGAAACTGACCCGCGCACCAGTTTCACAACACAACACCAACCTGGCGAATTACGTACGCGCAGAAATCGCCCTTTAGATGCAGATCGTATTTCCGAGTTGAAGACACTGACTGTTGTTGTGAAGGTGTTTGCTGTTTTTGAAATGTACCAGTATTAATTGGTACAGATCCAGCTGTTGCGCTTGTTGAGTATGAAACAGGAAGGCAACCAGAAAGAAATGTATCAGATGTTATAAGATTATCAAGTAATACGCGAAAAATGTGCTGATCAACAATGCCAATTTCAGTCGAGCAAGGTGCCACAAATATACGATTTAAAAATTCCTAAAAATTCCAAATAGTCATGGTGTTGATGAATATATCAACAAAAATATATGCTGAACCAATGAAATATGGTGCATCGCGAATTAAAAAAGAAATTCTCAAAAGACAATATGAAACTTTTGTTATAACTCAGAATGCTCTTCCCGCAGTTCTATACTCGACATTATCACTATCAAAATAAGGTTGCATAACCAACTCGCATTAGAGTGCCGAAATACCGAAATATTTTATATTAAGCAGCATATTTGGAGTGCTACTGTTACTGACTAACCTATATAAAAAACTTCATGGAACTTAATACAAAATAGAACAATTGAACAAAACCTCGTCAAATAAAGAGTTCGGGTTACTGGAATCAAACTTTTCTGCCGCAATAACCAGTAAACGATCAATTGAGGCGAGCGCTATCGAAGTTGGCGTCACACTTATAGACATCAGTAGCCGGAATACTGAAATATGTAATGCTTACTTCTTAACTACATTTCTAGAATGTTAAGAATCTACAAACAAACGTAAAATAAGTGCTGTTACTAGCAAGATTATTTGTGCATACATGTCACTGCCTTACTTAACCATAATTTTTTATTCAAAATTAATCAAAAAACCAAGATTCATAAATCATCTGGTACCAGCAATTATTGGCAAAAAAAAGGTAGTTGAAGACGTCTTCTTACAATGCTCTTACTAACACAGAAACAATAAGGAACAAACAAAACTCACCATGGGCGAGAGCCGACTACCGACATGCAGAAAAGCACTCCGAATCGGATGATTAGTATTTTCTTAGTTCAAGCGAAGTAAACAGGAACTAAAATTCTGAAAGCAGTTCTTTCAGTGTTACACTACATTTCCTAACGCATTTTCAGAAGTGTGGAACTGTGAAGAACATTCATCGTCGCTGTCAAAATCAACACATATATGGCTAAGATTTTCCTATCTGACATATTTCGTCGAACAAAATTAAACATTACTCCAATTTAGAAGTAAATGTCAAATATCGTGAATACATATACTTATTATGGTTATCACCGTTAGTTTCATCAACAAATACATTAAGTTGATCTTTTATTTTGAAAAATCAAATTTTCAAGTAACGCCAATTTAAAAACATTAATTTCGACACATCATAACATTATGAAGCATCTCATATGCTGGGATTCACAAATTACAGGCGAAACAATGAGTAAATGAAAAACAACAGGTGCTCAAGAGGTCATAAATGATTTCAATGCATACACACAGACATGGATGCACCCACACATGTACATGTAAGCACTAGCAACAGAATACAAATATAATGCGCTCGATAAATTTTCAGTGATAAACATCTACCTTCACTATCTCATTACAATGGTATCGAAGCGCAGGTAAATCAAGAGTAAATATAAGTTTTCTTCAGAAATGCAGGATTACTTTGAAGCCTTTAGATAACACAGTTGATGCGAATAATAAAACATCTAATACTTCATTAGACATCGAACTAAACGCAATACAGCAGCGGAAACTACAAAAAAACCCAGAAAGAAATCATAAAATCCAAATGAGACCACTGGCATGCATAAAGTTAAGTTCCATATCACAAATTTTGGACATATACAAAATTTAATATTGTTTTTGCTCTATTAATATTTTAATCCATATCTTGCCCTTGTCTCGAGACGTACGCGTGCGATCTCGAATTATACAATTTAAAAATTACATCGAAACCATGTTTTAGTGGGAAACTTTTCCCCAAAGATATCTTCAAGTGGTCGTAATATAAAATAACACATCATCTCAATTTCTTCACCCGCTGATATAATGCATCCACTACCTGCAAAAAGTTCTCACATGGAACCAAAATTATTTACCCGATACTTTACTCCGAAGTAATATTTGCAGTTGCAATGTTAAATTTGTTAAAATAAAGCCCCAACTCAAAACTTGATTGAAACATATTTGAGATCATCTTACCTCACTCATAGCATGAATAGCTTCCACTGCTGCTTCGTAAGTTTTATCCACAGGAGCAAGATCATAGACAATGAGCATTCCTTCGCCTTGGTGTAAGCTTCCTATTATATAACTTAATTATTAACCAAATTAAACATTAATTACACTTGTATGAGCGGAAAAGCTTGGTTAGTTCACAGAATACTGCTTCCTAATTACCTGAGAACTTCCTGTCTAATATCATCTGTGACAATTTCTTCTCTACTTTGTCCCTAGTGAGTCCAATTTTTGAAGCGATGTGTTCAAGTTGCACATATGAGTAAGGCTCAATTATTCTACATAAATCTTTTTCCAGCATGCTATCACTCAAAGAATTGAAGTGCTTCTTCACAACAGCATCACACTGCAGCTCATCTCGAAAACTACCAAATGCCTGAAAAAAAAATTCCGATTTAAGCAGTGCTGAGATTGAACTGATGAAAATGATTTCCAAAAGTCAAACATACAGCATTGAAATCAGCCAGTGACCGTTTCTTCGCAGCTTCAGCAACTGCACGCATAGCATCCAAATCTAACCCACTATATTTTAGCGCTAGCTTCGCAGATAAAATTGTTGAAACTTCCTCCGGTGAATCGAGCATTATCTGATCAATAAAGCAGCATGCTCAATTGAAAAACTATGAAAATAGCTGTGAAGAAACAAAGAAATATAGTAATACAATTACTAAGACTAAAATTTAAAAACAAATTACATAAAATGGAACCTTGCTTAAAAGCATATATTTAAGGGCACGTATAGCATCTTGGTTATCGTTAACGGTATCATATCCTTCAAAGGCTTCATAAAAATATGAAAAAGCTGTTTTAAAATCGCGTTCACTAGCAGCGTGCAAAATTCCAGATTGCATATCGAGAGCAGCTTGCATGCGAGGAGGCATATAAATTGAATTAGCTGTTGTTCTTGCTGATGTGAGAGCAGCCCTAGCCTAAAAGAAATAAAATACGAAAAACTGATACTTTTCAGATGATTTTACACCTCATAGAACCAAAGCTTTTTCAAAATTTCCCAACCTTCACAGGATTAGACAAATGAGTATAATTTTCAAAGGCATTGCTCTATTGCTTTTCATGATGGCTGCTGATATATGTCATATACCAATAGAAGTACAGTAGTGCTGTTCAAAATTACAGCCATTTTCCTCCATACTACCTAGGTCTCTTTTTAGAAAAATGGCGATACACAGCATAAGGTAATCAGTCGTTGAAATTGTTAACATTAATAGAAGAATATCATAATAAAAAACAACCTTTGACAGATTCCCTAAATGATAGCAAGCTTTGCTTTCTTCTAGCTGTACTTCAACAATCACATCTTTGTCATCAACTTTTTTTAGTTCGCGAACCAGTTGATTTGCTAAAAATGTGTGATTACTAACTAGACGTCAAACTGGAAAAATCTACAAAATAAGTCAAAAATTGCTTACGCACCTAACTGCTGTGCTTGCGTGAATCTGCGAAGATCGTTATAAAGACGAACAAGGCGAGCTTGCAGTGTCTGTCGTAAGAAAGTCCGATTTTGTTCTGTGGCCCACTGTATGCATTCCTTGCACAGATCAACCTCGAAAATGTATCAGTAGCAAAGGACAAAAAAATGAAAACTTAAGATATTCGTTAAGATTAAGAAACGACTCATTTGCTTCCAGCAATGAGTTTTCTGAATACTCTATTTTTTGCTCCAAGCGTAGGAAAAATTTTCGCCTACCTCAGAATGATATTTATGGATCAGGGAAGAACAGTAACATAAGTTAATGGAGGAAATAATAAACGGTTCTAAAAATTATACTTTGATATCTCCATCCTGATTATCAATCATGAGACACAAATCAACCAGATTTCGCACAAGTTTGGCCGCTTTCGCCTTACCCAGTGATACGAGAAACGGGCGAGTATTTTCGATCATTTTGCGCAATTCTTGAGTGCGTTTATTCTTGGCCAACATATTACCCAACTCCATAATTGACTCTTCCTTCTTTTTAATATCTGCTTCACCACTCACTGGTGATTTTACTGCAAAACTCGTGATTAAAAAAACAGAAGTAATTTATGCTGTAGTGCACAAGTCCTGAATACAAGGTGTATGATTTCTGTAATTTATTGATAACTGAGATTTCACCAAAATTTAAACCCACAGGACGGAAATGAACTCTAAATCTTCCCACGTATCTTCTTGTTTCAGAGAATAAATAAAATACTTACACATCAGTTCTGAATAATTCTGATAGCTCCCCATGATTCAACGAGTACAACCTAGTAAATTAAAGAAGAAACAAGCACCTAAAAAACGAAACTTTACCAAAGCTGGTGAGATAACGTATAGCGTTATCTTCATTCATGTGTGGTGCAGACGACATCGTATCCATGGCAGTGCCGCCAGACATTTCTCCCGCAGCAGTTCTAAATTTATTGTTTCGTACAGAAAATGTGTTTCTGAAAGACGGAAAAATATGGACCTTTAACTTGAATATCCACTAGATGAAGAAAGAAACAAGATATTTATAAAATTATCAAAAACTAATCCCACTAAGAATACCCCTGCTTCGATCGCTCCTTTTAAGCATATCTAGAACAGAAGATGTTCCTGAAACAACAGTATAACAATCACCGATATCGCTGTCCAAATAATTGACTATAGTGAAGCAATCACATGACTTTACCGTAATTAATGTGTTCGAATTGTTATTGGTACAAAAAGTTACCATTATCAACAAAAATTTTTCCTAGCACAACAATGCAGTAGACAGTAAAAACTTCAGAAGAGGAAGGAGAGAAATCTGAGAACGACAAGAAAATCTCAGGATGAAATTGAGTTATCAGGACTACATCTCGACGGTTCACGGAAACACGTGCCTCTTTCCCTATGGGACCTTTAGAAATCAGTCCATACAGTTTCCTCCAAAACACGAATTGAAAAGTGGAATGTCTGGATCTTTCTATGGAAACTTATAAAACCGATCAAAAGTTATTGGAGATATGGAATAATCTTTCATGCTTATGCCATCTGTCTTCGGGTTGTGCTCATCAACTGCTCACAATACAGGGTAAATATCTACCCCGCCCAAGAAGCCCAGCAAACGCAGCGCCGCACCACCAATCTACCGTAACCAATAACACCGCCTACCATTCGTTACAGGAGACTTCAACACCTCGAGACCTCTTTAACTTATTGCAGCTTTACACACCACATTGAGTTAGAGATCTTTACCTTCTATGGTCAATTTAAGGACTGTCGATTCTATTCATTATGTCAAGAATACCATTCCTCTGGATCCTACCCCTACCTTTAAGCTTAGCTAACACCACCCTGTATCTGCTGTTTCCGTTACATCGCTCCTACAATCCACTAGTGAAAAAACGGTCCACACCTGACTTCCTGTTACATGATTGGAAAAACCCTTTTCCATCGGTTTTTTTTTCTAACTGAATGGCTTCGAGTGAAAGAAAAAACTTGCCAACTGTATACCTTCAAATGAAACTGACTTCACAGACTCATTTCTTTTATCCATGAAGATATGCAAGTTTAATGAGATTAGACAAGAGCTCAAGTATTCTAATAAAGAACCCTTCGAATTCGCAATAAACCTTCAAAACGGTCACGTAATTTAATTGGAAAACAGAAAATTCCAGAAAACGTGAGAATTAGTCGGTAGCTATCCAACACTGGAATTTTGATCATGTATAAAGTGTCATCTCCAATCTTTCTCAGTTTATTAGTTTATTTCGAAGTGGGAAAAAATACAACTTCCATATTAACCTTGCAACACCGTTCTTCTCAAAAAAAATTTTATCGTAACATAATTAACATAACGAATATCCGTTCATTATGACAAGGACTTTAAAACTTTTTTGTAATTGTAAAGTACCTTCCCAACAAACAGAATCAATCGAAAAAAAAAGGTTTAATTTTTCGGAACTCCTGGAAAATTTGAAGAATGACGGCAAAATACGTGACCAAGTAAAAGATCTGCAACGAAGTTCTCTAGTGTATGCAAATTTTAACTGGAATTGAATAGAATTCATTTACAAGCACGGCGTCCTGTTTTCCATAAATCAATTTAGCCCTATCGGCTTCATTGATTTAGAACTATCAGCTCAATGCACTGGTTACTCAGAAATAGCATACAGTGAAATGACTGACCACTTATGTATACAAACAATTCATTGAAGTAATGTGACATCAATGAGACAAAATCCCTAGTCTGGCAATGAACTATATGATATCTGGAAATAAATAATAGCGGAAACAAAGCAGGAAAAACTAGTCATCTCCAGGCGGGACTGATTCTTGCAATATTCGAATAAATTTTACTCTGATCTCAACACTTTGACTGTATTCTTGCACAATGAATACTTTCACTTCCATATGCATCATTTCCAAAGCTCCTCGTATGGCACCACAGAGTATTTGTGAATACCTTTAAATTCAATAGTACATATGAAAACGAAAAAATAATCTAGGCCATATTTCAATAACAGTAAAATAAATTCGTTTTCTTTCGTGAGATAGTGATTCTTAACATGAATTTCTGCGCTTTGTTTTTTTGATAAGAATATGATAAAGGTCTTCTTGACTACCATTTTCAAAGTTTTCCTGATTATCATTTCCAAAAAAGATGTCCCATTTGTTTTTTGGAAATTTCTATGTCGACAATAGCAGACAAAAAGAATAAATGTATATAAATTAATGCCCACCTAAGATCCTGTGCCAATTCAGATGGAATTTCAACGAATTCCGCTAAAGGATTCGACTCAAGAACGAGGGAGAATTCATCGTTACCGGCACTCCAGTTCGATACCTGTGCACTTACTCCTGAAATAAGTTAAATTCATTCAAGCACAATATTTGAAATAGGAATTCACAAAAGATTTTTCAGGAGAATGTTTTCTAGTGCTAAGATGAAATGAATATAAAGTAACAAGCAAGCAGAGTAAATTGTCAAAAATAAGGCGCGATGATCTATGTAATACTTGCAGAACTGTCATTCTCACCGAGATAACTGCGAAAAGCAACTTTCGCAAGCACATCAGCAACTTGATGCATATCTGTACAACGCTGAATTTGCGAATTTTTTGCCAGGAGATCATCAGCTAATCGTAATCCAATATTGTAACCTATTTTATCCAACTGTCGATTTACCTGTAACTGTTTGAATCATATGTCAAATGGGAATACCGAGGAAAAAACAGAGTAAAGAGAAAAAAAAACATAGAAGGAAAAACAGACATCAACAATGGCACTGAATCTGTAGCTAGTGAAACTAACCGCTATAGGACTTTCCAAATCTCGGAGCAGTTCTGCCACTAAAGCGCCATAAGTAAGGGTAAACAGTTCACCGCTAATCTGGAAATGACTGCAAAACTAAATATAAATGAACTGTTTCAATAACAAGCATAAAGTAGTTGCTTGTTTTCTTTCCAGTTTACAATTTCAATCATATCCATTAGTTAACATTGGTCTTATCACAAATTAAATAGTTAATACAAAACTATATCAACTAATTAATTGACGTCGCTTTTAAAAGCTTACGCCAAAAACCAATTCCTGGGAATTAACAATATCATGTTAAAAAACACCAGCACCACCAAAAATCTATTTTTAACCGGAAACAGATCTTCGGGTTGTGCTGGTGTTTGCTATCATTTTCAAAGGATACAACACTTCGATTTACTTTTTCTCTTTTTGTTTAATACCATTTCTTCCTTTTTTGAACTGCTTTTCATATAAAAAAGAATATACCTTCTTCGAATCGATTCCCATTGGAAATCTGGTTTGTTTCGACATATTTATTTTAATACCAAAAGGGGAAAAAAGCGCCACACGGTCAATGCCGGATCAGTCGACCTAAGACGGTGCTAGTTAAGCCTGCATCAAAGAAGATTCCCTTTAAACTTTGTCTCCAACCTTCATTCGCATAAAGTCATTCAACTCTGATCTTTAATTTGGCACAGTGCTCAACGCCCACATCAAGGCTCTGCCTGCTACTTCAGTGTAAATTTTCCAAACTTTCCAAAAAAAAAAAAAACTTAAATTTTCCAAACTCAGGTGGAATAAATAAATAAAAAGCATGTGCATCTGGACAGCAATAAAAAATTTTTTCAAGGAAAAATACTGAGATCAAATTAGTCATATTAAGATTTATTTACTAAAAATTAGGCAGTGGATCAGTTATTACAAATTTGGTCAAACCAGAACTACATGGACGGTACCAGTCTTAATTTTAAGTGTTTATTAATAATCAATAAATCAAACTTTCAACCGCATCAAAAGAATACCAAAGTACAACAAATTTCCATGCTATCGAAGCTATAATTTAAAATTCTAAAAGAATGATGTTTTTTTAATCATCACTGTAAATTTAGAATAGATGAATGGATATTATTCTTCTTAAAACAAAAAATCATACTCCCAATTAAAAGCACGAGAACAGAAGCGTGCGAACAAAAAAAACATATACGAAGCTAATACAACAATAAATCAACGTTCATTTATTAATAGTTGATTTTAGCTAGAATTTATAAGCAACAATAACCAACTACTTTTTTTTCACTTTTTTTTAAAATAGATCTTGTTCCTTTTTTTATGTTTTTGCTGAATAATCGACGGAAATGAAACTTTTTAATATTATATTAATGTTTGTGTGACACGGTAACAAAAGAAAAAAGAAACCACTAAATTGAAAAGAAAAAACAAGGGTTTAAAATAAAATACAGGACAAAATCGAATATCTGAGAACTAAAATAAATATTCTAGTCAATACCTCATTTACAATCAGTGAGATCTGTAAAGTCACACATCATATACCGAAAAATTGGCAAATGGTCAACTCACAAAGATACAAAAGTTTAACCCTCAACGAACATATTTAGCATGACTGGGGAGATGCGTCCAGTTTATTTAGCAAAATTTTCCTTTTCCGCTCCAGTTCCCCTTCACTTAATTCCGATTCGTTACTTCCTTCCTATAAGAAACATTACAACTCTGATATTGTCGGATGTGACAGTAATTGCAATACGTTAAACCTCTGATGAAAATTCGGATTTCTATATGCAATAACCAAATTGCAAAGTTGACAACAAACCTGGTGTAATGGCGAGTCCTCTTCTTCTTTGGAGTGCTTTTCAACAGGTTCCTGGAAGTTTCCATTTAATTGTTACACGTATAACTGCGTCCACTCAGAGACTACAGCTGCGCCTACTTTCCAAACAGGCTACTTGAAACCTTACTTTTTGATTCACGAAAACGACAACTCTTCATTTCATTTTTTTCTAACGTTCTCTAACACAACATTATTATTATCTGTGACAGCAACTGCCATACGTTAAACTTACAGTGTCAGCGTTGTAGTAACCTAGATTAAACCGACGAAAATTATGTGCAGTCTCTTAGACCGGACAAAAAAAATTAATGCTTACTATAGACTGCGATCTTGAACAAGATTTTGAGTGCAACCGCTTTTTCTTCTTCTTACGCTTCTTTTCAGTTCCTAGAATTTTCTTTTGTCATCTTTTTAAATGAAAATTTTTAAAATGAGTTAAACTCGGAGGTGTAATGCGATAAAGTTTGGAAATTATCTTGTTGAACAATTTGATCAAAATATCAATGCTCTCAAAAAGGTCTTCTTTTAATAAGTGTTTTAAAACCTATAAATAATGAAATAACCTTTTTCTTCATCGCTTCCATCCGATTTGTGATGTTTCTTCTTTTTCTTTGATCTTGTTTCCATTTCGGTTTCGCTTTCTTTCTACATTGTAAACTGATTTTTAATTCGACGTCAGAACTAAGAAGTAGTAAGCAAAAGAATAAGTGAAACTTACATCTTCCTTTCGACGTTTCTTCTTATCCTTCTTTTTTTTCTTCGATGAACCATGATGATGACCACAAGCTTCTGCTAGATTCTGAATGTAATCCTGTAATTAAAGTAATGTGAAAAATAATTTCATGATTTCACCTGCTAATACTTGATTAAGAAATATCTTGTCCTAGTTATTTAAGCGCTGAACTACCAAAAAAAAAAAAAAAAAGACAGAATAACCAAATGCTTCTTTTCAATCTAATATTTAACGGCAAATTGTAGTCATGGGAAAAGCCAAATAAAACTTTTACATAAAAGAATTTTTCTCTAAGTTGCTCAGTTTCAACTGTAATAAATGCTTCTTCGTTTTCAATTTTCGGTCGTATAACTTCCCACAATGAGTTTGGCTCAACTGGTGGAACCAAATTCCGCAGAATGTTTCGAAACGCCGTCTCATGTCGTCTTCTCTGAAAATATCCTGAGAAAAAAATCTGCATTCCCCCGCTGGTAGCATTGATAAATCTTGCTCTAATGATTAGTTAACCATAACATTCCACGTATTATATGTAATGCTGCTTAAATTTTACTTTGGAGTTAACGATGTAGTCTGTTATAACCATTCATTAATTAATGAAGCTATATGTAGACAGAACTTTGACTAAAACTGAATTCCAAATTCATTTATTTCCAACCTTCCTTGCTTCTTCACGCTCCTGCTCTTTTTCTTTAGCCTCAGCTTTCTCTACCAGGGAATTATAACAAAGCTTCATATTGCCCGGATCAACCGTTTTACCTCTTTCGTCTGATGATACCCACTTGCAAAGCTGATCAAAGGTTGTACCCACTTCGACCGTCACATTCAGATCCTACAAACATGACTCAAAAATCATAATGTTCAAGAAATTACTTCAAAAATGAAAAAGCCTGCCTACCTTTAGAATCTCTTTTATCACTCGTCGATCTTGGCCGAACTGACTCTTCAAATCCTCTACATAAAATTTAAACAGATCCAGTGGTGTACTACCTGACTGTTTTAACATATTATCGAAACGCGAGTCTGCAGAAATAACAGGATAAAGTTCACTCCACAGTGATATTGACGTCAATTCACCTGAAATAGAAAACAAAATAAAAATAAAAAGCAATCGCGAGACCCTAATAAAAGAGGGGTAAAAGCATGCCTCAACAAAAGAAACAAAAGCAAACGAATAAATAAATTTGGTGCGGCTGCGAAGAAATAACCAACCTCGTTTGTGCAATTCCACCAAGTAAGCTTGGAAAGCTTCACGTATTTTCCTTTCTTGTCGACGTCTTCGACGCTCCTCCATATCTCTTTCTTTTAAATAATGCTTTTCTGCAGTACGTATATGCTCTTCGAAAACAATGAGTGCATCTTCTTTATCCATATCTAAATTTTTCATTTTCCGGTTTTTTAAATTTCTTTAGGACCTCAGCAACCTTCACAACTTAGTATAGAACAGTACAGAGAATTCCCGCTGAGGCAAATGAATTCAATTTTCAACAATATATAAATTTCAGCAATAGAAAAGATATTGCTCTTCAATTGCACGTATATGCTTTTTGGAAACAATGACTACATTTTCTTGACTCACTTTGCAAGGTGCTATCATTCGCAAAAGAAGGATTCTCAATAAGAAGACGCTGCGCCTGTGCCCAAGTTGTTCGATAAGTTATTTCTTCCATTCCTTCCAATATGTCTGCCAAGGCCTGAACATTTCTGCGGCGGACAGCTTTTGCATTTTCTTTTTCACGTTTGTCTATGAATTCCTATAAAGAACGACATATAAATTTCCCACCTAAACTATCTTTGCTGAAAATGCTTATTCTATTCCTGCAAAAATAAATCCTTTTTTATAACGATCTTAACTTTCAACAACATGAAATTCCAAGCAACGCGAAGAATTAATCACAAATAGTAAGGACATGCCTTAAAATACCTGCATTTTTACTAACATACTTCTATAAGCAACTGATAATAGTTTTTTTATAATGAACAAAGTACTTCTAAATTTGAAATATATGGCCGTAACTTCTCCCAGCAGGTTCCTAGAATAAAGACTATCGGACCATTTAATAGGATCATCAAAGCGCTTCTGCAAGCCAAGCATACTCATCCAACCTTTTAAAAGAACTTTCAGAAAGGTTAACAATTTCAGCTGTCAGACACACTGCTGGATTTACCTAATTATAGCATACTAGTTAGTCTCATAAACTCCACACTTTTACGAGTTATAACTAGAGGATGAATTTCGAAATCCATTTTAAAAAAATTTTTCACGACAAAAGCTGATTGTACTTACTAATGCATCCGCAAAAATCTCTTTTCTTTCACTTTCATGAACACCTTTCCAAATAGGTTCATCGGCAAAAAGTATTTCTGCCTTAGAATACCGCATAGTCGGCCGTACTTTTGGGTTATTCTGTAGCCAATCCTCCAAATCCTCTTTGGCCTTCTTAATGGCAAGACGTTTCTCATCCTGAAATATGACACCTTTTTCTCTTCCATTCTTCACAAAAGCATTTACATTTATTGTTCCACTTGTATAATTAATCACTTCAAATGTCCATTTCGTTGTAGGAAAAGAAAACACGCATGCAGTGAAATCCTTACATATTGGCAACTTTCCAACAGCACGTTCAGTTATGGCCTATATGCTTGTGCTTTAATTTTATTTTTTTTTTTGCAATTTGTGTGCCTAAAAAGAAGAGTTACAGGATTCTTAGGGGATCTGGGATATCCAATATTTTAGCGAACAAATCTTTTATAACGCTTTACACCACTTGCTCTGTTATCTTCGATCTTTTTCAGTTGCACAAAATTCCTGCTAGCAATAGCAAAGGTGCGTTCGCCTCAATATCGCATGTATAAAATATCTATTTGATATCCCTTTTAAAAAATAAAAGCAGTGGTATGGCACAACTTGTTCGAAAGGAAACTGCTGGATCAATTTTTTACAGGTTAATTAAAAATGATATCATTAATGGGGCAAGTAATTGTGAGATGAAATTTCTCCTTAGTCGTTGCTTCTGTTCTAAATTTGTGATGTATTCTCTCAGATCTAAAACAGCATTGTTACTTTTCATGACCTCATAGTACATGCAGTGACAGATAAGACACTCTCCATCACTACTTGAATATGGTCTAGTAAAATACGTGTTACAGAAGAACTGTAAAGGAATTGCATAAGATAAAAGTAGCTTAATCTTTCAAACTCAAAACATGTTTTAGAGTCACGGGTCTGTTACGTTCCGGTCAGACGAAATGGAAAGAGCGACCGCTGTGGTATGATGTATATGTAGTTAATCCACCAAATATTGAGCCGTCTGCAAACGCATCCTTCCCTGGTCAGAAAGAACCTATCAGGAAGCTATATTATAAGGAAGATCTTATTATGGCGTGCGTTGTTTTTGTCAAATTTCCTGTGAATGCATAGTAAAAATCTGACCATTGTTGAAGCTAAAATCTCACAATTTATTATTAGTGTCATCCCAATTTTTCTGTAAATAATTATTGCTTGTTTCCAGACGATTTTATAAGGAATTTCGTTCTGTGGGAGCCATCAGTATCAGTAATGAAGAATCTGAATCACTGTGTAAAAAATTCATCGATCTCTATGAAACGACCGAAAAAGTGTGGCCTAAGCTAAGTGAAGAGGAGCTTTACCTAAAAGCTCTGGCGATGCTAACTGAAAAATATGGCTTACAAAAGTCACAAATAGGCGAGCAAAAGTTTTCTTCAATGACAAAAGAACGGTGATTATAATTTTGTCTTGTATTCCACAAAATAAGTCTGTTTTGTAAGTAATAAATAATTTATGTGTACTAAATCCCAATAAAACGCTGAAACTTCATTATTTTCTCCAAACAAATATTTTGTAATAATAATTCTCATTCTATTTCCTGCATTTCTACAGTAGGTTAAAACTGTTAGACGAAAATCTAGGCTTACCTTCCACATAAGGCATTTAAAAAGGTAGATTAACGAAAAACAGTTATAGGAAAATAAAACAGAAGACATTCTTTGCTACAGAGACAGAGTAAAAATCTCTTGGACAAATCTAAGAGGTTTTTTTTTTTTTTTGTTAAAGTATAGGACTACACAAAAGTAAAGGATACCAATACCCTCTAAAATTCCGGGCCATAAAACAAGAAAAAACGTACCCTTTCCTCTTTCTGCCTTTGTACTTTCCATGCATTGAATAATTGTTTTTTCTCGCTTACTTTATTTAAAATTCGAAATCTAGGATCGTGCTGAATGTACCTCATTGCTTGTTCCCAAGAACTAGTAGATGAAATCTTTCCTTCATTGTACTGAAAAAAAAGTATTCATGTTAAAAGCAGGTATAAGTTAAACCACTTCATAAGAAACGAGGTATTAATTACCTTGTCTCGTAGCAGATCTCGAAATTTATCACTTTGCTTCTGCTTCAAGTCCTTCTCTTCTTCTCCATCTTCCGCATCTAATTCTTTCGTTGCTCCTGTTTGCTTCTAAAACCTTGAAGGTATAAATGAGAAAACTTGAAATTACTTTCGTAATTCATAGTATATTTTACACTTTCATTCAACGAAACTTTTGTTTTACATTTGGTTGTTCAAGTGACTTCAGTGTAGCCAGCATTGCTTTTTCTAATTCAGATTCTCCGCTCTGTTGTTCTGCTCTGGATGTTTCATTTCCTTTTGATTCTACCCCGTTTTTCGCTGAAGAAATTTCTAATTTTACTGGAAGTCTTTCTCATTATGAATATTTCGCCAATATATTAGTCACCATGACACTTTAAACGTAAGAACTTAAATCAAAAAATGAATGCGATTTCTTGATTAGTGCGGAGATAAAAAGTACCAAAGTTCTCTCTTATATTAATAAAAATTTACAAAAAGAATGCACCCTTTGTTACAATGGCAGGGTCGAAATCTTTTGGACAAATCCAAGTTGTTTCTTTACTTTCAATATTATAATAATAAGGCCGTCCTTCAGGTGTTTTGTATTCACGCCACAATTTTGCCGCAGCCAATTTCTTCTAAAAATCATAAATCAATTATAAGAAAGAAATATGTAGTAGGTTAACTGAAGAAGTACTCAGAGAGGTATAAACTAATCAGAAAAAGTACTGGTTACATATATACCTCTTCAGGAGTTTTCAGCTCATCCGGTTTCTGCCATGAAGACTGCTTCGTTACTTTATTATAATAATACACACGTCCATCAGATGCTGTGTGCTCTGACCAAATCTGTAACTATTAACTGGAACGTAAAAAATATTTACTCAGAATGGAAATGTGCTTGAATTCTCCTAAATATTCATGGATTTTGCTGTTAAGAGTAGACGTACATCACTGGTAATCAGAGTGGAACCAACAGAAGTACGAGGAGATTGTGCTGTAGCAGCAGCTATTTCCATCTGCATCTGCGGTGGTACAAGCATTGGCCGAGGTGTAGTAGCAGGTGATGCCACCGATACTTGGGGAAGTTGTAGTGGGGTTGGAGCTGAACTCACTGCCATCATTGGTACTGAAAATAAAGATTCACGTGAATGAAGAATAATGTTGCGTCCTGGCAATGTATAATTTCCTACAGATTCTGAAGATTAACTGCTCGTAGAATGTCAAAAACCTTATGAGAATCTAAACAGAAAATCCCTAAGCTAAATTTTATAATACAAGCACTCACTTCTTTGTAATGGTGGCATGATAACTTGCTGTTGCAGGTAAGTTGCCTGCGATGCCGCCGCGGCAGCATTTGGTGGTATATTCATTAAAGGAGAGAATGCCGGAGGCCCACCGAAGGGTAGCATCTTTAACTGCAAAATATAATTTATATTGTACTTTTTGAAGTTTAACCAGAAAAAAAGAGTCATGCATTACCTTATCCTTTCTTTGCTAGTTTTTCCCCACAAGGAACGTTTCCCTCCACATTCGCAGTCATTAAACCGTTCAATATACTTCCCGATGGACACCCAATGTTTGTACTACTGGCCGTTTCCAGGAAATGGTTAAAACCCACTGAAAAGTACTGCAGGTCAACACTTGGGCAGTGACAACCAACTGACTAACATTTAACCCGTAAATTCAACCAACATTTCTACGAGTTGAACCTTATCCAACAGAGGACGAAGTCATGCCACGTTTTACCACTCCATGATGTACGGTCTATCTCGAGTGTTAAAAACGTTTATTGAAACTTGACAAAATCTCTACAAGTGTTGAAAACATTCATTTCGATAAGACGATGAAACATTCTATCAGTAGTTGGATACAGAACCAAGGCATTCTCTCCCTCCATAAATGCCCAAACAATTTCTATAGCTAATTCTTGCCAGTTCTGTTCCGACAAATTTACAAAAATTCTCCCATTCTTTCCAGAATTCTCCAAATATTTGTAAAGAGTACAATGAAACAAAGATAAAACAAAAAAGTGTATTAAATCAACATGAAGAGTGGCACAACCGGACCTAGTAATAAGTGATGTGTGGTACCCGTTGGCTTCATTTGTATCTTCAATTTCCCTGACAATTGCAGTACCATTAGGCTAAAGTGAAATGGACCCATACTTGATATATATATAGGAAGAGAAATATCACTGTGAATCTCAAATTTCTGCATAAATCTCAGAAAGAGTTCTCCCCTATTAAATAAAATGCTTAACTTGATAAGTTTAAAATGTGCGAAAAGGCAAAAAACAAACTCGTATCAAACAATCCAACTTATATTTACCAATTAAGTGAGTGGTAAACATGATTGGAAATTATTCTGAACAAAACAACCGCTGGAAGACATGCATTCAAATAAGAGAAGTTTAAGTTTTGGATGATATTTCAAAAGAAATGCAAAGAATTCGAATCAGTCAACATATTTATCTTAAAACTGCACCAATCTCCCAATCAGATTGGACAAGGGAGATTTCCAGTTCTGGCGAAAAAAAAAAATGAATGTGAAGAGACCGGAACGCACAAATGTATGAAAATACTAATAAACCGAACATGATGTTACAAAACAGGATGCAACAGCTATTATAAATAGTATAACAATAACAATATTTACAAGAAACAGAGAAAAAACACTTAAGAACATATATGCAGAAAAACATGTTTACTTTCACTTTCTAACCGAACTTGGAAGCCACTCTACTTTACGAACGGTATACTTCATCAGTATTATTTCCAGTCGCATCGTCCATTGTAAAGTCGGAACTATCATCTGAATTATTATTATAAATAAATGGTTGTCACTATATGAGTCGTCACTATACTTCTGATCTGACAAAAAAATGTGACATTCCAAAATAAAAAATAAACAGCATGATCAAGGTATTTATCACATAAAACAAAATGGCAATGATCGGGAAGGATCAGAAAATTAAGACGACTAATTAAACTCAGGTTTTAAAACGAACCGATAAACCGAACTTAATGCACATATTAGAATTAAAATAACAATTTGCTTAGAATTCAACCTTTTATTGATTTTGTTCGATATCTTACTTTTTCGGACTCTTGTCACAATAAATCAAACTACAACACTCATCACTAATGATACTGAAAGCTAACCGTTTAAGCTAACAAAAATTATATTTCATTAAATTTACCAGAAGAATAAAGGTTAACTTACTTGTAGGTAGTGTAACTGGTGGCTCTAAAACCAAAAAGCGCAGTATATCTGAGAGTGAAATGATTCCTACTACTTTTTTATTGTGATCAATAACCACCAATCGGTGCACTTCCGCTCGAACTATCATTTCCACTATCGTCATTAATGAATCATCAACCGAACAACAGCGTACCCCCTCAAACCACTGAAAAACACGATACTTCTCACTCAATAAATATATTGCATTTCTTATATATTTAATAATCATAATTAATAATGGTAAACTAAAACATCAACACGACGCCGCAAAGCTTCTTGTGTTGTAATATCCAAATCAATATATGATTTATCGGCTGCCAAATTTATAGCGTCGAATTTAGCGTAAATGTCGACCACCTATAATATGCCCAATGAAATTTCTTATCGACACTCTTTTAAATTCTTAATAAGGTCAATGATTTTTATTGGAAATTAAGTGTGTGCCTTCTAAATATCTCGGTTTAATAGAACTATAAATAATATGTTTATTAGGCTCAAGGATAACTGTATTAAAAAAACAAATAAAATGGTGTTATAAAAAAGTGATTTCTAGAAAAAAAAAAGAAAAAAACGTGCTTCGCCATTATCATCCAGTACAGGTAAAGCAGATATGCGTTTAGAAAGAAATATATCCATAACATCTATCAGTGGAGTATTTTGAGTAACAGTTGAAACATTATCCCATGTACCAATCCCCAATTCACGAGGTGCTTTCTCCATAAAAGATGGGCGAGGCAAATCAACCATCTAAAATTCAACTTTTATTTTTCTCATCCTATTCCAAAAAAAGAAAATTCCGGAAAAACGTCAATTTAAAGACAAACTGAAAGACAATTCTATGGAAGATTACTATGATACTTTTTATTTCCTGAAATATATCCCATTCCAGTTATTTTAAACGGATTTTTTAAAACTTCGAGGGAACTAAGATGTGGGGAACTAAAATTCCTTAAGCACAAATTTATTTTAACAGTAAAATTAAATTTTTTCTTTACTAAAAAAAAAACAAGTGGCGAAAAAACTAACATATAAATAGAGGAATTTCATCAACCGTTTATGAGTGAGAATAAAAGCAATATTACCAGTATACTCCTCCATCACTGGTAAACGATGGACTTTTTCTTTACACAAAACTTGAACTGCTTGGAAAAGGCTAAATAAATTTTTCCAATATAAGCTTCCAAAAACTAAAGAAATACCGAAGTTGAAGAAAATTATAAGGCCTCAGATGACAAAAGAATTCAGTCACAATTACTGAACCTGTTGAATTCAAACTTGCTATTTAAAATGAAATGAAAAGCTAGAAAAGGGAGTTTCAGAACCTTTCCGAAGGACTTATAAATGCCAATAATTTCAGATGACCATCTCGTCCCAGTTCTTCGCGCCACGTTGCTATTTTATGTTTTTCGAGATCCTGTACACTTTCGCTTTTCACACCACTTTTTATATAATACCTGTAAGACAATAATAAAAGATGCAAGAAATACGGTTTCGAGCCTTTTTAATACCATCCTCAACTTGAAACGGCCAACTAGTCAAAATTCGTAAAAGGAAAACGATTCAGTGTTATATATAGTGATTTTAGCAAAATACGAGAAAGAGTTCAAAACTGTGTAAGTGGCAAGAAGGTAGAAAGTTGTAGGTGCAAGGAGAGAGGATCGTCTACAAAATTATTACTTTTCGTTTAATTTTCGCCTTCAGAAAATGAAGAATCACGGAAAATCGATCCCGGTTTTTAGATCATAATGGTTAGTACTGTGTACGGAATTACTGAAATTTGAAAAGCGTATTACCAAACAGCTTCTCTTAAATATTGTGACATAGTTGAATTAAACAGAAACAACCGTACTTCTGAAGCATTCGAATAAAATCCGTAATAGTGAGCATGCCGACAAATTCTTGTTTTTTGCTATCCCATAACGGAGCTGCCCGAACACCATTGTAGATAAGAGCAAAAAAAGCCTTTTTCACCTGTAAACTTTGGAAGATGATTATCACATTTAAAAACATTCTTTCAAGCCCACATTTCATATTTGCATGGAGTAAACTGATAAATGCGTTACACAATTATCCGTTCTAAGAGTGTTTCTGACCAGCACTTTATAAACTCTCATTCGTAATTTACCTTATGAAATACAATGGATATTTTTTATGAAGCACAGTCGATATAATACATAGAGTATAATTAGGTGCAACAGAATATAGAAGTATTTCAGAAATCAAAATATTTTTGAATTGATGTAATTTTACAACTAAGAAGTATGATCTAACCGGTAATTCAGTGTCGAAAACCACCAACTTTGTACTCGTGGGAATTAAATCGTAGCATTTGTGTGCTCGCATGAATGATGAATAAACGGCATCCTGACTCTCTGCAATCTCACTAGGTATGTTTTGAAAGTAAATTATTTTCAAATAACAAAATAAAAACTGATAGAAAATTGCTTGAAGAAACGAAAGCAAACCGAAAATAACTTTGAAGAATTCAGGAGTAGTGCCGTCGTAAGGAGGGTGCATTGGAAATTGATCGGATGACAAATTAGATGGGCTCTGAAATTCACTGAACTAGATGATAAAAACTCACTCTCTCTTGAATCTGAACACCATCCTTCAAAATCGTACACCGCTGGATGTTCATGTCTACTAGCAATGATGACTGAAGTTTTCCGAAACTGTCGAAGTGAAAGATTGTTGGAGGTCGTTGAAAACGTATAAGCAGAATAAAAAGAAGCGCTACTATGTCTTGCTATATTTGAGGAAGTGGTCAGTTTCTCAGTGCTGTTTGAATTATTATTGGGGAAGGAAAGTGGTCGCTCACATTCCAAAGGTGGGTCCTTCACAGTGTTTTTCCGAAACCGCGATATTAACTGGCCAAAACGTGGTTGCTTCGTACTAGTGTGAATAATAGAACCACTGTCTCGGCTTGACAATCCTCTTTCTATGACAGAATTTTTTTTGCTCTTACTGTCATCATCACCCTGTCTGTAGAATACCTTTCGTGTAGTTGCATTTGCAAAGAACATATAGCAAATCAAGAACTTTCCAGTAAAAAAAAGAATTTCACAAAACCATGGAATAATACTAATGAATTCACAACTATCAAAACGACAAACAGTGATAATACAAAAATCTGAAAGAAGTGATTTCAACTAAATGATAATATTTAGCACCAAGTTTACAGAATGTTCGAAGTCGACAAATCAATTTCTTTTAATACATGAAGTAAATAAGGTAAACATTGATTATGCAATAAATTTATTCATTAATGAGATGTCTTGAAAGATCTTACAAGCACCGATCATTAACAGAACTGTTGTGGTTATAACAATCAGCTTCAAGCAAACATTTGAGAAAAGGAAGATTGCTCCTCATAAAATGAAAACGACTCTTTTATACAATCATCACAACGGATATAATTTTTGCGCGACATGCAAATCTCGGCATGCTCTGTTGAATAACTCATGTGAAGTTTACAAAGCGCAGAAAAGTGGAAAAGAACCTTTTTTTTTTCTTGTGCTTTGTGAATATGTCCCTTCGTTACAAAATATAAATTTCCGTAAAGAACTCCAAAAGCCAACAGGGAGAATCAAATACATATTAATCAACTAATCCCATGAAAATAGTTGAGTACGAAACCGTTAGTAGGGATTTGAATGCTTATTCATTATTCTACAGTCATGAAATTCTTTTTACAACTTTTGTGAAAATATACTCTTTCCGAAAGTTATTTTGCATAAAAATAGAAAGTACATCCAAAAAGAACTAATTAACTATTATTATGTTCCGAAGTGAGACTACAAAATACAACTGCATTGATTCACTGAGATCAGAAATTTTGAGCTCTATCTAAATTTATATTTTCATTTTTTTATTAAATTTATATTTCCGAGCATTATCGATCAGTGAACTGTCACACATCTTCTAAGATAAAATACTCAAAATAATCACAAATCCTCTCAAATAAATCTCCGGTACTAATTTTAATGTATGTTGTAACAAAGCCAGCGAGCTCAAAAAGCAAATACTCGTCTCATAATTTAATAATGAGGTATTCTAGTGAGCTGGTTCAGCAATTTGTTAGCAGTGAATAGTTGCTAAAATATAAAACTGATCACATCATTCAACATGAGTAACGTTTTATGAAAGTTTTATAGAGAGAAAAATGGACCCCTAATAAAGCAATTATTAGTGATGAATCTCATGAAGTAGCACGAAGATGTTTCCTAGAAAGGAAGTGAAATATTAGCAACATGACAACTAATATTATATTACAAATACATATTTTGTTGGCATTTAGATGGTTTCTAGAAGCAAACCGGTTTCCCAATAATAACCAATAGGCATATTGAAAGCTATACTTTAACTGGAAAAAAAATTGTGTTTATAAATTCAGCTCAAATTTTATCTGGTCTGCTTTTCAATTATAAATGGATTTTTAATTTGGACAATTAGTTCTTAGATTAAACGGGTAGAAATGCCGTTTCAGTTTACAAAAAAATTTCCGAAAATTTGTCGTTCTATCTCCTTCTCATTCTTCCATTACATGCAACCAACAATCCTATCAATCTCCTATTTCAATTTTATATGGAAATATAATTATCAATTTGCGCTTGCCATGAAGTATTATCTTGGAAAACATAATCTTGTACCTTCTATTTTCAGCTCGACAGTGCTTGTCATAGTTGCCATGAAATAGTCATCTACAATTTGGAAATACAAAAGTACTAATATCCAAAAATTTATTTTAATAAATTCTATACTACCAATGATTGTCATAAAATCAGTAAAGCGCAAATGCAGTTGTGCATGATCTTTTGTAACATGATCTCATGTAACATGCTACAAGAAGCAAGTGAACAGAATTCGAAATTTTTGCATTTGGACAGAATGAAGGTGAAATATATAACGGAGGGAACACCACAATATGTTAGCCAGCAAATTATCACATAATGTACAGCACAGTGTAGAAGCCACTGTCAAATGAAAAGATATTGGAAATGGTGGAAATAACTACAGAAGCAATGATAACCGAGTAAATCATTTATTTCACAGACTCGAAAGATGAACCTTCAAAATTCGAATATAAACAAACACCTTATCAATCTTGCAAAACCACACATCACAAAATAAAAACCTCCTTATTCCTCTGTCTATTACGAATCACTTTCTTTTTGTGTGGTTTGAAAAGATTCCTAAACTTTGAAAAAGAAGAAAAAAACCACCGAATGAGTTGAAAAACCTCAAAAACCTTGAGCAAAACTAATGATAATAACCGAATGGCAGTCAAAAAAGTAATAACATTATGATAATCACAGGTAAGGTCACAATAATAAAGATGATAATAGTGATAAACGGACCTCTTCCTAGACTGCAGTAGTAATATAAGATATCGAAATAAGACAATTTTCATTTCTAAATTGCAAAACGAATTTCGAAATTGTAACTGAAGTATAAAAATACTCGTCAAATGTAGAAATTTTATGTGCATCATAAATAATATAAAACAATACTACATATAAAGAGTTTTCAAGCGATTCATCATCTGTCATTAACGCCGAATTAATTTATTTGCATTAGATGCCCACAGCAACAATTTATGATATAGACGAACATTTATGAAAAGTCATTTCGTGAACTGAAGACCTATCAAAAGCCATCTCTTTGGCTGCTTAATCAAAAAATATTTATTACTAACTTTTTTATAAAAAATTCGGAAAATGATGTATTGGCGTATGAAAAGATACAACTTCTTCAGGAAAAAAGGATAAAATCCAACAATCATTCATTCAAACAAAAGAAAGAACGAATGTTTAATAAGAGGTAGAATGATGAGCGCTTTACTCTTTCAAAATTTTAATTTAACAAAAAGGATTCAGTTGTCAACTATCGATTAATTTCGAACCTTCCTCTAACTGCAACCCATTAAATTATACACCAACTTTGTGAAGTGCTCAGAATAATTTGAAATGAAAAAGTGATGATATCTACTGAATTGATTACAGACTCCCACTGTAATTAGAGTTTTCCCTCTATAAATAATTCCAGTGTATGAGAGGGATTAAAAAGTGGTTAAATGGTTACTACACGAAAAAGTGAACAAGTGGTACACTGCAGTCAATGTGCTGTTTAAAAAAAAAAACGGATTAAATTATTTGTAAGAGTGAAGGGTGCAAGCAGAATCATAATAATCATTAATGGCTTTTACCGATAATAGCTACTTTAAAATAATGAAAGCACACAAAATTGGAATTGATTACGCTGAATCATCTAAATGACTCCCTAATCATTTAATTCCCTTGAAGTCATTTGTGTTCTAAGCAAGATGGTTTGGCAATCTTTCTTGTAATGTTTTTTTAAAAAGAAAACACAGTTTACAACAAATTTTCCGAAAAAAAACGGCGGAATTTCTTTGAAATCTCGAACAATCTTTTAAAGAATCGGAGTGATATTTCTTGATATATAATGCTATATGTCCCAAAGGTTGCTTCATATGCTATGATCAAAATTAACAGGAAAAGGATGGAAAAAATTCTCTAAAACCTAATCTTCGTGTCCAGTAACATAAGCAAAGTTTGAAACTGGGGAAATTTTGCATGTTTTTATCCACTTTTATTAACTTTTTAAACTTAGAGAATTTTTTTTCAGATTCAAGGTTTCAAACAAAGCTAATATATTTCAATTAGCATATTCTGCTACCCACGTAAAAGAATCTACCAGAACTGTGTAATTTATAGGAAGGTGTCATAAGAAGCATCATTTTATTTCTTCAAACAGTCAGATCGCTTATACTGTATCAAACTCTAAACATATTTGGGAACTGTTTTAACATTCGTGTGTTTTGATCGTTAACATTGTTTTTATTTGCAGTAATAAAATATCGAAATCTCATTCCTATATCCTAGGATTTTTAATATTAAAATTTTCAACTAAACTGAACGGGCACTAGAGAATAAACTCCTGAGCAACCTATAATTTCCAAGACTGATTAAGTAGCTTTAAGTTTGCATGATCAGTCGAATTTTCAAAATCGAATCATTGTATTTTCTAATCTATAAGTAGACAGAATTCATTCAGTCCGTAAAAGAGATAACTAAACATTCCAAATAAAAAGGCGAAAACCTAAATCAAGTACCTATAAAACATTTTACTGGCTTCTAAGGGACATATTCTCATCGATTTCAACAACAGTACTGAGGCAACATTATAGTTAAAACATTAAATGAGAACTATATATTATATCGTAAGCAGGTAAAAAGAAGTATAACGGTGTTCACAGAAAATTAATTTGAATATGTACCAAACAAAGTGAATTTCACAAGAAAATCCTTCTTAAAAACAAAAAAAGGTTGGAGATGAGAAAGACTTGAAATGTAATATGGACTAAGAGGTTTGGCAATGTATCTATGAGATTTTTTTTTAAAGAAAATGATCGAACACAACTAATAAACATCGTTGTTAAAATATTCAAGACTAATGAGTCAAGAGGATCCTAATCCTGATACTATACAGACTAGAATTTGTCTATCGAGATGATTTGATAGTGTATCGCGCAGTGGACACTAGATTTCAAAGAGCAAAATAAGGTAACTGGAAAACTATTTTTTGATTTTCAAAGATATTCTAGAAAGAAGTAAACTAAATAGGACTCAGTATTTCTGATACTGAACTCCATTTAAAAGGAAAGAGAATTACGAATGGAGTGTAAGCATTTAACCAAACAAAATAAGTTATTTACTGCGGTTCACGAGCTCTTGATAACAATGCGGCATGAAGCATTATGTGTAATGATGAGGAAAGAAGGTTACATATGCTAAAGGCATTAAATTATTTTTACTCCTGAAAAACTAATTCTTAATTTGTTATCTCTGTGTTAATTCGAAGGATTCATAATAATTTGCGTACACATTTCCAAAAAACTTGATAATGGCACACGATTACATTAATAAATGTATGCTGCTCATCGCTATTCCTCGCCTCCGTTAATTTTTGCAAATTATTAAAAGAATCAGCAACTGAATTTAATAATTTGCTGCCACTGAGAATTAAAATACTCAATTTAAAAGATGAATTTTGATATAAAACATATGGATTGTTGAGCTTAAACTAAAGTCTGGTTTTAATGCCTTCGTTCCAACATTAATCAGACACTTGTTGGCTACCTCTAAACTATATTTCATAAACTTTCAGTAGTCTAAACTTTGATAATTTCCAAGAGAAACTGAACGCCATCATTTAAGTTCATTTAAAACAAATAGATGAAATCCTGGGGACACTACGTGCAAAATATAGCCCTAGAAATCCTTTAAATAGACTTCATCCATGGTACTTTACTTCCAATATCTCCATTTGCATAGGGTTTCTTTTTTATTCTTTTGTTTCATCAAAACTTTTCATTCAATTATTGACAACATAAAAGGAACAAGAGTTAGAAGAAGCACTGCTGCATCCTAATTTCATCGAGAAGTGAACGAAGAGTTGGAGGAATAAAATGCTTACGACTATAGTGAAATTTGAAAGTGCATTTAATCAAACGTTCCAATTGAACCTAAAAAGGCACTAACCTTTTTGATAAGAATTGCACAGTTGCTGAATGGTGATGTCGGCTCTGATTCAACTCGAAGTGTAGTTTGAAGTGTACTCGCATGAAAAAATCCACGGTCTCGTCCACTAGATACTACAATAGTGTTAACGAAATCATCAAACAGGAAATATTCTTCATATTTATCATATACTTGAAAATTAAAGAACAGTTTAGTGAATATAAAGTTCCTACAAATTATTCAGCAACTGATATTTACCTAAACAAGTCTTCCAATAAACAATGGAAGCTGACAGTAAAGTAGAAGAAATTAATAACTTCCAACAAGACCTTTTGCAAAATAGGGATAGAACTTACTCAAAGGAGACATGCGCTTTTCAGTTGCGTCATTTCTATCGATCAGCAGTTGGAATGGACTGGATTGACACTGAAAAGAAAAAACAGAAGTGCCAAGTGATTTCACAAAAAGGCCAGACTAAATTTTTTTTTCGAAATCATAAATCCTAAACTTATTATGGACATTGTAGAGGCATTAAAATCGAAATATTCACCACGCTTCCTCGATTATAAGATTATAAAATGCTCATAATTCAATATAAAGTAGGAATTAAAAAGAAAAAAAAGACACATACAACTGTTGTATTATTCAAAATTAACAACCAGTTATACCAAGCAATTTTTTATTTTTAAAATCCTATAACACTGAGGAATACTGCATGCACACTGATGAGCTCCCACTGTAATAGTACCAGCAGCACATAACAAAATTTTAGGAAAACTTGATAAACAGCAAATTATGGGAATCAAGTGATACCGAGAGATTCCACATGCTTGACCTCGTTTCGGATGCACTTGATGGTCCGTGCCATTGATCATTACTATTTGCAAGTTCTGCGTCAACGAATAGATGACTCAGCGGCATTGAGGAGCTAGTACTTTTTAATTCTGGCAAATCTGTTAAGCATAAGCTGTGTCTTTCAGTTCGAACACGAACGTTATGTCCTGGAAATGCATTCACTATATTGTTAGGATCTTTTTCACACTAATTATTAAATTCCAGACAATGTTTCAAAATATGTTAGTGCTGCAATATTTATCCATTTTAACAATAAAACAGCAGACGATAAAACAACTTACTCTGCAATTTTTTTTCCGATCTATTTGGGAATAGTACTATCGTTCCAACGCTCTGAGGACATGGTGATGGAGTGGTTGTTGCATCTGACCGAGATCTCGATCGAAACGATATATTAAGTGAAGAATCTGATTGCAATGAACCCATATAAGTACCCGGTGGTGTATCATGCGTAACTGGTGGATGCCCAAGATCTGTAATTTATAATACAAAGTAAAGACAATAATCTGCTGTGCACAACTATTTTTGAATTATTATTTTCTTACTGGAAGGCCTCATGCTAGACTAATAAAGTTTAAAAGGGATAAAGTAGCTTTACTATAAGTGATACTGATAAAATGACTAATAATTCTGCAAACAAAAACAAGAATTGCAGTATTTCTATTCGTTGACCAAATCTAATGACTGGTAATAAGCCGATGTGGAAATTAAACCTTCATCAAGTATTTCATTATCGCAAGTGAATGCATTCAGCGATTCACGATATGTACGTAAATTTAAACGTTCTCGAAAGGTATCCATCAAGGTGTGTTCAGCTCTGGAATAAAAACAAAATACACTGGGTAATGTATGCATTAATAGTAACTATCTTCAAGAAATACCGCTTCTTCTGCAATCTCACCTTGAAGAGAAATCTAACAGGCAGTTAGTGCATGTCAAAAAGTCACCGTCTGAAAGATGGACTCGTCATGTCAAACTCAACATCTCCGGATCCGCGTCGTGTGTAGACATTATGCTGGTGGCCGTTCTCATTATGTCCATGAGGTGTCGCTGGTGTATACGATCCCATTGTTGTTTCTGAAATATTTTTAGCTGATTTAAAAATTGCACATGAGATGCAGCTTCTGTAAAGAACCGTCGAAATATTTGTTTACTAAAACAAGTAAAGAGTTGCAATCAATAAAATTTCTCAATTGAGTGAAACATTTCATTAATAAAATTTAATAACTAAAAAAAGAAGTCGAAAAAAATTTAACAAAAAAAGGAGTTAAGAAAAAGGCCAATTTAATTTGGAAGAGAACTTCTATCTCGTGTTCTTACAGTTTTAAAAAAAGTGAGAGAAAGTCAAATTCATCTGACAAACCCAATCTGTTTATATTTCGGAAGCATAAATTCATCAGAATTTTAATTGTCTTGAAACGATTTTTCCATTTGGTTTCATTTGATTAATCCTAAAACCGAGCATAGAAACTTCGTATCTAAAAGTTACCATCAGATCTAGTTGCAGCATAATTTTATAACCACTTAATGACTAAGTTTTCCATCACAGTAATAATCAACTATAAGCATCACTAGAATACAAACATTAGTCTTAATGATTAAAATATTATTACTAACCACTGAAAAACATATATATTTGGTTAAATGGGGTTAAAGTTTAGGTTACTGTTTTACAAAGTTTAAAAGCATAAAATTATTCTTGACTGAAAGCCCTCCTTGAACGTACCGTTTAAAAATATCAGTTAAAAGCAAATAGTGCTATAAAATTCCTTTATACATACCGTACACCTACTCTTTTCTCATCTCCCCATTTATATTGAATTCACACACTCGTATTATCACTTCAACGACTACAAATGGGAGATAGGATCACTCACAAATCGGGAGATGATATATGTTAATCATTTGAAGGAAGTGAAAAACTTCAAAGAGGATTGGTAACACAGTTTCTAATCATATGAACATTAAAAAGAATAAGTGGTAACATTTTGCCTTCGACAACATATCGTAAGCAGCAGAAAATGAAAATTACATCTGTGCAAGAAAGCAACTATCACCTGCATGATAATGTAGTGGAAATGAATAATCCTTCAGGGAAGCGATACCTTTCTTTCTTTCTCTAGACTGCTCAATCTTCCTAGAGTACAGCATCCTGTTGCTGGTAACAGGAAGAGTAAATGCTTAAGCAATGACGGCACCAATGAATGTTGGTAGGATAGAACAGATGGTCAGCGAAACGATGAAAGGGAATGATTTGAAGGCTGACATGTCTAGATTCCACTTACGGTACTGAGCTTAACTGAATTTTCAATATAACATGGTAATATCCCGTTTTACAACACTTCCTAACCTTTTCCTCTTTTATGGCCAAAATATTTTTGTTTTGATATTATTACCCCTCTAAGAAGGCCTATTATCACCGTACTCACTGGCTTCAATCCAAATATTTCCTTCCCTATTACATTTCTTATCACAAGAGAAGATCACTTCCACGTTAAACAGATCTCGAGAATGTGTAGTGGATGGAATTGCACGAAATCGGATCCGAATGCTATCAGTTCGTTCACATCGTTCTACTGTCAACGCTGTGAAAAATAGCTTTGTTCCACTGAACGAACCAAAATTAAAGCAACCAGAATCTACGACTGAGCATTTTAAGACGCAACTACTTGGGGAAAACTGCCATATCGTACGTAACATTCTGTATCTTTGCGCGTGCACGTACATATACACATACTACGTCTTAAATTGTTTTACAGTAAAATTACTAGAAAGATATACTAATTGGGTTAAGTCAGTTTACCCCAATAAGATGCAAAGCCACGCTAGCAAACAAAATAAATTACACGTCTATTGCTACGTAATTATTGTTTTACCCTTTCATCTTTTCGTACTTGCCTAATTACGTAAAAAAAAACAGCGGAGACATTTCGCGCCACAAACACTCACTCGTTATTGGATTCACGCCAATATGCACTGTTGCAGCACTACCTCTGATTTGTTGTCGTTCATCGACGTGCACGTGATGTCTGGTACGCTTCATCCCATCACAGACAGATGCAGTTCACTTACATTAGGCGTATGAACGTGACAGCTTCCACCTGAATCAAACGCAAGGTACTAGACCTCTGTTTTTTTCGCAGTAGTCAGTTGACTGCTTAGTCAGTTAAATCCAGAAGGAAAATAAGCAGCACTATGTGAATTTATGTTCGATGTTGTTGATTTGTAATCTGACCCAAATATGTATTTATATGTTTTCGGCCGGACTTGCCATGAAGACCGTAAAGTGATGGCAATTCTTGACCTGCGTGTCACAGTTGATGGAGACTCTTGACCTATGTATCACAGTTGAATTTCTGTTAACCATGTTGTAGAGAGGAATGGAAAGCTTCGTCATCAAGTAGTGCTAGCTTTTCTTTTTAGGATTGTTGATAAAATTTCTTTTTTGTTTCCATTTGAAGGCATTCTTCTTTGTTCGTAAATATCGGAAACTGTGTTTCAAAACGTTCTGGTGCACGTGGGACGTTATTTTTGTGTCTGCAGAGATGAAGCACGTAAGGATTCAGTGCTGATAATGAGTTTCATGATGTAAAAGATTGAATATAGCTTTGATGATATAGAAATCTTCATTATCAGTTGAGAATTAAGTAAAGCTCTAATAGTTAAAATTCAGTCTTTATCAACTTAGCAAAGCCTGTTCACATTTTTAGTTGTTGATTTAGAAGTACAAACATGTGAACAGATAAATTGTTGACGGTGCATACATTCTTGACCACATTTTTTTGATGCTCTTTTAATTCTATTTTTTAACTTATCACTATTACTAGATGAAGTCCACACATAAATATGGAAAAATGTGGGCGGGCAAAAGCCTTCCGGAAAATTTTTTCTGGAAAGAAATCGGCTCGGTTTTCAATGGCTATTACTTTTATCCGAGGATGCGATTTTATCAACAGCATTTCAACTTTCAACATGTTCACATTCTTATTGCACATCCTGTTACGTCTAATGAAATAATTTCGGACAGTTGAAGTGGAAGCTTTCTATATATAACAATATTTTTGAAAACGATTTAAAATTGCCAGTGCTGGAAAGGGATATAAATTTGAAGGGAAATATGAACTTCCCAGCTATTGCAGCTACGCATTTTTCAGTGAAATTTGCTAATTCATGATTACCAAAGAAGCAGTATAAATCTTTCTTCTTAACAACATTACTAAAGTGATTGCTGTTAGGATATTCATGTATCGCTGTATTGGAATAGTTCAAAACTTCACTTTATCGGAATGATTTGAATTTAACTCAGAACTATGCTCTTTTTTTCCAAAATTCTCAGAAAAATTCGACATTATATAAAACCTCGAAAAATTGCTGAGAGCATGTTATGAAATATATGGCGTCAAATATGACAAAGCACTTTATTGTTCTACTTCTAATTAAAAAGTGCTATTAAAAATCAGTCATTGTTCATTTGTTCTTCGTCTGATTCTGATTCTGAAAGTTTTGGCGTTCGGAGTCTGCTCACTGCTGTCGTGGAGGAAGAACTGGGATCCTAAAATCAGCTCTTCAGTTGATATCATGATTGTCTTCTAAATTAAAGCAGTCACCTTTTCTATTATAATTCTTCATATTTCCATTACTTTTCTAATTTTTAGAATTTTTTAAAATAAAATGTTTGCAAATGAAATGAAATGTAAATTTTTCAATGGATTTTCCGTTAACGTACATAAGAAGTTTCTGTAGGATTATTTTTTTTTTCATCACTGTTATTATCCATAAAGGTGACAGTGGACTGCTGCATACGTAACGTTTTGGAACTAAGGTATTTACATTCTCGCATTGGACATAAAAATTTACCATCACGCTCTAAACACATGTATTAAATTGAAGTCATTTGTCAATTTTTATCAATCCTGAAATTCTTTAAAGAGTATTTTTTTTTTTTTTTTTTTTTTTTTTTTTTAAGGATGAATGAAAAATTCCCAAACACTAGGTCAGGCTTAGTAGAAATTGATCGAGGATAACATTTTGCGAGACTCGAGAATAAACGAACCAACAAGTGAGCATTCATTAAGGCACATTCCACATAAAGCATGAAGACAAGGAAATTTGGTTAATTCATCAGATGAATAAATGTCACCACATGTCCCATCACATTCTTGCATCGTTGGCTGCAGAAGCAATCATTGTGATAGATGTTCAAATATATTGCCTTAATCAGCTTCAATCTCCGTACTGTATAATATCGTATCTTACCATACCACGATATAACGTACTTCAGCTGTTTACCGTAAGATACCTGTTTGATAACCGTATTAACGGAACTGTTCAGCAAACAAACAACCTCGAAGAGAATTGGTGGCAGAAGAGCAAGGAAGAGATTTTGACAGAAAATGAGAGATGGATGAATTTCCACAAAATTCACCATGGCAGGAAGCTCATAACTGCTGTCGGAGGGTTTTTCAGTGGCAATGTCCATGAAGACGTGGGCGTCTGTGGCAGAATGACAGCCATTTGCGCAAGGTATACTCTTCCTGTTTTCTGACATCTCCGCTTAGATGGAAAATGAATAATCATATTTAAATCAGACTTAAAGTGACAGAGACCATCCGCCACTTCCGAACAATCATTCAATCGGAATCACTCCAAAAATGGAGAAGTTTACAGCAATCAATGCTTACAATCAGAGAAATTGAACAATCCGCTCAGAATGAAACAGTACTGAAAAATGATTCAGATGCTTATCTGTTGACCTATTTTTACCAACCGCATATTTCAAATTCTCACAGAAAAGTGTTTTCTCTTAGAAAGCAAAAAAAGCAACTATTCAATTTACCTGACAAGGTAATTAACTGAAAAGAAATATTCCAAATAAATGACACGTTGTCACGTGAAATTTGTCTAATGAAAGTTATTTAATTTTGGATAAAAGTCTCAATAGATTAGGTCAAAGATGTCATCAACAGAGGATCCCTGATGTTCTTATGCAGAATCTTCCATGCTCATCCGTTTCTTGGCCATTTTCTGTTATATTGCAAGGGAAATTTTTAATGAAATAGCTTAAAGAATTTATTTTAGTGTTTGTTTTCTCCTAGAAAAGTAAGCTAAATGCTGTATTGTTATAAAACTACTTGATTCCATAGCTTTCTTGAATTCATAGAAATTAACCTGTTAGAGTTTTAGGTGACAAATAAAATATATTTATTGGTAGTCTTATCATTACAGTAGTTCATTAACAAAGTTTAAGTGGTCAGTATGATTCTTTGATTAAACACTAAACAATAAGAACCGTTACATAGTCAATTTGAACAAGATGGATGAAAAACTGATTGGAGAAGAATATTCCTGCCAGGTCATCCTCTATCCACTTCTCCTTTAGCAGGTAAAGTTTAACTAAGCAAGAACAACTTCGCAGTACGAGCAGAATCTTATTCCTGGCTGCTTAGATGTTAATAACATTTTTGATGGAAGTCTGCTGGTTACCACGTGATCCATCGAAGGCTACTCAACACATTGTCTGCTCAAATACTTTAGTTGGGAAGATCGAATAAGAACCAGTAATAGGTTTCTTCTATCCATATCATTGTAGACAAGCTCTTCTGATTTGCTTGGTTAATGCTCCAAAAGTGAACTCATAAATTTATTAATCTTAGTTGCTAATTGTTAAGAAAACTCAGGTACACAAAGCAATGACTATGTTAAACGATAAAGACGAATAAGGAAGTTTTTGCGTCCCAAAGAAATTAAATTGATCGTCTTTCACAGCATAACGCTCGATGGAATAATTTTCATTTACTTAGCAGTGGCAAAGAAAAATATGAATTAATCCAACACTCCTGTAAATAACTGTGAACTTATCAATGATCCATCCTGAAAAGATGGCATTTGACGATTCCGAAGGTATACACGTAAGAGAAATCATTAACTGACATGTACTGAAGATAGCATTTGCTGCTTTTCTGTAATCCACCGAAAAGTTGCCTAGTGAGCTCGAAATCCGACGCTGCTTTAATTGGTCTAATCGAATTGAATTTCGATAATCCACACTGCGAGAAATAAGTTATTTGATTTTTTCTTTCATATTTCTTTGATCCTTCGCTTTCTGCTTTGTGGTTTTCATGATCTCATTTATTATGTCTCTCCAGCCTTTCATTCTCTCTGCTTGATTTCACTGTCACATCAGTTCAGAATAAAACACTGTGTCATTCCAAACCCCCGCCATTTCATAGTAAACTATTTACTTCAAGCGGTATGTTGCAAGCATGGGCGGAAACATTTCCGGATGGCCGTGACGAGGAGACTGTGTTATGTTCTGTTCAGGAAACGCTATCCGTGTTGGATTCCACGAATAGTAGTAATATTCCGTGCAAAGTTTTCACTCAAATCCGGAAATTCACCAATTTATTTGAACGTGGTGTAATTAAAGGAGTAATTTGCTTTTTAACCAAGTATTAAATTCTCCATTTGTTTCAGTTCTATAGCTAATTAAATAGTCGCTTAGCCTGATTGAAAATTTCCAGAAAAATGCTTCCTAGAATTGTGTTGTAAAAACTTTTTAATTGGTCGTCTACAATTAGATCCTGCATAAAAGGGATTTATTCCTTCACTCGTAATTATTCTGTAGTTCTGTTAAAATTAGCTGCACAGGACTTCAACTTTCAATTATTTTATCGCTCTATTTACTAATCAAATAATTGCATAATTTATTTAGTACTGGGACAATACTTGGAACAATTGAGCAAATTAGTAAAAAAGCAGAATGTTCCATTAATACAACGGTAGACCAATTGTCAGGAATCGACCGAGCTGCATCCAAGGATGGATCTTTCGGTCTCTTTTTTCTCAGCCAGTTTGAATTTATCTTTTATCAGCATTCAGATGCTTCCTTCACTCTCGGTTCAGTTCCTTCGTGTGCTTCTGACAACAAACTTCTTTCTGCTTCAAGAGAACGCTTCTCCTTACGGTACTTAAACCCTCTCCTTATAAGTCAGGAAGCGTTATCCTTCATCTACAAAGCAATTCGTCTTTCTGGAAGATACCGATAGAAAGATTTGTTCACAGCCCAAAAAGGAAAAAAAAAAAAAGATCTCGTTTAGTAGTCTAGCCAGTTTTCATTTTATTCAAGGAACAAACCATAATGATCACAAGTCGAATGACCGTTGTCCTTTATCGATCTAGGGTCATATTGTGTCTTCATTTCACTACTGTTGCTGCCATTATTGAATGTCATTCTTTTTATGAATATTATTAATTTTTCCTCCTTTAAAACTTCATCTTTTCACTTCTCAAATCATCGAAAATCAATTTTTATCGGTTATTCAATTATTCACGGGCCTTGTGGCCTAATGGATAAGGCGTCGGACTTCGGATCCGAAGATTGCAGGTTCGAGTCCTGCCAGGGTCGGAGCATCATTTTACCCATTTTTCATTCGAAAACAAAATATGCTAGTATGTTGACCGGGTTGCTTCAAGAGAATTTTTTTGGTGATTATTTTGATGAAAATAAATGATTGAAATCTTTCATAAAGCTATGGTTTTCTTCAATCTTAAATGCTTTTTGTATATTTTATGTAGACAAGACCATGAATGGACCAAATGACGAACGCGGGATTTGTTTATAGAATTGAAGAAAAGTTTGGGAAAGCTCGAAGAGTTGACACGGTAGAAAACATGCAGATTCGACCAAAACTGCACACAGTAATGATAGACATTCAATAACTCATCCATTAAAATAATTCCAAATTGTTTATTTATTTATTTATTTATTTTTTTTTTTGAAATTCGAGAGTATTCAAATTTCTTATATTGTTAATTTACGCATTGTATGTTGTCTTCATTGAAAGAGAGCTATTTTTTTATTGATAAAAATGCCCAGTGTGTACTAGACTGAATGATTTGATTATCTGCTTGATAGTCTAACCTTAATTTCGATAGAGTTGAACTGCTCTATTATTAAATATCTTGAATACAATTTTGCTCTGAAATATTCACCACCTTAGGACTAGTGCAATTTTTCTGACTATCATCGCTTACCTTTATCATTGCTAATTTTTTTCTTGCATAAAAAATAATTTAAAATCGGTAGCTATGACAGACAGTCATTCATAATTATTCTGCTTCGGTCACCGAAAGAATAGAGAGCAATCTCACCCATATCAGTGATTAGTGATTATGAGTGATCGAGATATCCCACCTGGTGTTGCACAGAAGCATCGAAACTGCTTATTTACTTCTGTTCTATTAATCACTTTCTGTTTTATCCACAGGGATCGAATTATATATTCAGATATTTAGGGAATGTGGAAATATTTAATTAATTTATAAATTTGAAGATGATATTTAACCAGGCCACGTTCGTCGCTCTTCGGTTTACTCGCCAAATATTTGTTTTGTTTATGGGCTGAGTTGAAAATTGACAAGCTAAGCTAAATTAATAAATTAGGAGGTATTTTCAAAGGTTTGTGTAGTTGCAGCCTTTGTTGTTCGAAGAATTTGTTCAAATAATAACTAACAGGTAGTATGGCTACCCAATCAAGATACTATTAGATGTAACTCTACTTGTCTCTAATCTAAAAACACAAATAGTTTGTCCATCGTCACGAAATTTCTTTCACTTCAACTTAGAAAGAAGAAATGGACTCGCTCGTTTAGCCTTGAGATGCAAGAAAGTGTTGCGACCCTGGCAGGACTCGAACCTGCAATCTTCGGATCCGAAGTCCGACGCCTTATCCATTGGGCCACAGGGCCACTTGGTGGAAGTAAACACTGTCTACTGTTATGGTGAATAAAGGAAGTTGAGTGGGGTTCGAAGGTAGAATGCATGCATGCATGCAGGTGATGCATTACATACAGATGAGATAATGTTGTAGCAAACGTACAAATGCAAACAAGTGGCTGTTAGCAGGTTGGAACTGCTACAATATCTTCTGTTTCTGTAGACGTACCGTTTGCAAGACACCGTGCACTGTGCGGTGCGATAACACGTACTGTATATGTTTCACGTACGCCATTTTGGCTACAGTAAATGCAAAGTAGCAAAAAGACGTGATTTCCAGTTCAATCAAAATGTATAGTTTAGATAACGGCGCCGATGAATCATGTTGGCCGAATAAAGAAGTAGCAGTAGTGTCTGATTCTGAACGTCTCTGGGATGATCGAATGTCGATGATGGTACAGTTGAAGCAGGAAATATCAGTGATAGATGTAGGACGTGATGATGAGTCGGACTGTTGAGGAGGAGAGTGGAGCGTTGGCAAGGACCGCGGAAGGGCGGGGAGCGGGGGAGAGGGTGTGAAATGGTAACTGACGTCAAATGTACGGCACGGCGTTACATCCAACTATTACTTATAAATAATTTGAAATGAATCGATAGGAAGTGCACGCTTTCACTGATTTTATTGACCGATTGTTCACTGAGCAAACATCAATTCAAAATCACTGCATTTCTAGAAGGATGCATGCATGCATGCACGCTGCATTTTAGTGAGTTCAAGTAACAAGTTGCTGATACTACTCTGAACTGTTGCACGCTGTTATTGCCAGCAGTGGAGACTAGCCTGTTTAATTGGTCATTAGTTTTAATTTGTGAATTAAAACTAGCTATAGCAAGTGTCTTTGGAAGTGAAAAGAAGAAATTTGTAATTGCAATTTGCTTGAACTCTTAATAAACGATCCTGAATATATTGAAAGTTGACATTTGAACTCTCAAGGTCAAATGAATGTCCTCTCAGCAGCATTCCGTACTATCAAGTGGTTCGTACGCCGCAAAATGTCAGCAATTCCCAAGGAGCGAAATGCAGCAAGTACCTAATTCAGTGCAGCACAGGGAAAGTCCACCTTTCTGCTGCTTGTTGTTTCCTTCTTGATCTGTCTTCAAGCCTGAAAGCCTACCTGTCTCCGGTTCTACTGCAGTTGTCAACAGGACACTTTCACATACCAGTGTAGCTTCTCTACATACCCAAAAAAAGTTCTTGTATGTTGGAGTGCCCAATTTCTACACTCCCCATGTCTATTACTCAAATAAGCCTTGTAGCTAATCCCATATTATAAGCTCGAATACTGCAAGCAACACTACTACCTTCATCAACCTTTGTTGTGTTATCACTTGCTGATAAACTTCTCGGTAACGGCTGCTCACCAATTATCGCTGCTGATGGCTGCAACTGCGTGTTTGTAAACAAAATGTACGTCGAAATATTTTGACGTAAATGAACAAACAGAAATGTTTTGTTTTTGTTCTGCCACTTGTACTGAATGCTAATTAGCGATCCAACAGTAACTTGATCGCGTATCACTTTCACGCCTATTTTCCACCTCCATGATGAGTTAAAAGTGAAGGAGTAAACGGCATTTAAATCTCTTAGCGATACTGGCAATGACAATTCTTTCTTTAACTTTATGCTTATAAGAAGCCAAAAAATGTCACAAAACTAACATTATCTTCAGATTTGATTTGTTGTTCTACGACATTTGACCTTTCCATTTCATTTATTGTTGATGTGTTTTCCTTCACAACCTCTTCCACACGATGATTTTCACCTTCAAAATAAATAAGTTTCAATAGCAAATTAATTGAAACAAGTGGTGATGGAGATGAGCAACTGAGCGAAAATGAAGACAACAGTTATCAAGGAGATATCTTAAAATTAACTTTGCTTCATTATATCAGCTTTACTTCTTTCCTCCTATTTTTCCGAAAGAAAAAACCTTTTACTGAAAAGTCTGTAAAATCATTACTCTCTTTATAACTTTAAAGTAAAAGCACAACAAAAACATTCATGAAAGTGTAAACGTTCAGAACGATGGCTGAAACCTTGTTGTACCTGAAGTCAGTACGAAGCATCAAAAAGAAAAGTATTTTACTAAAGTGATTAGAACTTGAAATGGATTAATGCACAAGAAGGAAAGAACTAATTTTCTTACTGAAAAAGAAAATGAAAATTTATGAGCCTTTGACGGGACAAGTTATGAGCATAAATTTTGAATCTGTAAGACAGTTCTAAGGAATAAATTTCTAGAAGATGAATCAGCAACACTGAAATAAATTATGTGTGGAAAGAAAAAAATTATTTTTCTTTTATGGAAACAATAGACAATGGGAAGTAAATTTTTCGTTAATTCCTTAGAAATTTACTAATTAGTTCGTTAGCAATTTACCGAATATCGCAAATGCAACGATTATAGCAGAAATAAAAATCTTCGAGCCTTTTCCACAGCTCTTCAGGAATGGTTAATTAAAATTGATGGTTTAAAAGAAAAAGCATCGATGAGGAAGGCTTGCTTAACTGTAAAGAAAAAAGAATGTCACCAGTACTGAAGTAAACAGTTCAGAAGGTCAGATGTTCTTGAAAGGATGGCAGATGGAAACAAATGAAGTCAAACGCATTAATAATAACGAGCAGTAACTTCCGAATACCTGAGAGAGATGGAAACATTTGAAAAGTTTATAAAACTCTGAAACTACAAAGGTGATTGATAGAAAGGCTTGTACTGGCATTAAAAAGATTTGCTAACAGTTGTCTCAGCTGCAATTTTAACTCAGTGCGATCAAACGTAATTCATATATACAAGCAAAAAAGATTCAAGAAGAAGTTAAACGAAAATTTGTGGAGTCAAAAGATAAATGATAACAGAATAATGAATTATCAGATCTTTGATAAGATATCTTCCTTAGCAAACATCTATCTGTTCAGCTTGATTTTGAATAATATTATTAGTGCCAAAAAATCAGGACAAATGCTTTCCGATGCAATTTCTTCGAGAACTGTTTATTTCAATGATCGCCTGCTGCATTGCTTGTAAAAATTGTGCAATAGTACTCTAGCAAACTAGCTCTTAGATGGATGAAAGAAATAAACTGGCACTATCGAACTATCCTCACTCTTACATTCCAATAGTCTCTTTGAAATCAGCTAGCTTGAACTAAGCCTCATTTATTACTAATTAGGCATTAGACAACCTAATGATCTGTTACAACTGATTTATTCTCTATTCAAGTTAATCATATCATAACGCGTATTCTCACTTGACAGCACAGATCTCTGACAACAACTGCATTTGTTTTTGTGGGTGAGTACGCCATAACTACCATCGCCAACTTCAATTAATATGAACTCATGGCTCAATCGCAGGCCATTATCCAAAAGCCTAAAAGTTCTCTTTCAAATAACTATTGAAAATTGCCCGCAACAAAACAAGTAGCTATTAACTTAATTAACAGGATTAAAATCAAAATTAGCAAATTTCAAATTAGCAAAATTAAAACAAATTAGCAAGAATGAACAAAATTAACAAACTAATATGACAAGTTTAAATTAATAAAATTAAATAAATAAAACTAATGAACTTAACAAATAAAAAAACGAATGACGAAAAAACAAATTTAAGAATTAATAAAATTGAATGAAATTTTGGAATAAAAATTGAAAGAAAACAAAGAAAAAAAAGTTTTGTTTGAGAAAAACAATACAGAGATTTTTTGCTGAAACTAGATTTTCGAAAAATTTGAAATATAATAAAACATAATTAGCAGATTCCCGTTTTACTTGGGAATGATATTGTATTATTTAAGACTAACCAATGGATGCCTTCTTCTTGGAGATCTAATTTAGAGTGTTTTCGGAGGAATCGACCAGGTAAAATGACGTTAATGACGGCTTCGAGCTCATTTTCTGACATTTCCAAAAGAACTCTCTTTTTTGTCAACATTTTTGTATAAATTTCTTGGAAAAACTTTGACGAGTACACCAATTAGCGGCAGGTATCTGTTAAGCTATTCGTTTTATCTGCAGTAAGAAGATATATGAAGATAAATTAATGATATAAAGGAAGTTTGACCTATGCCCACCTGACCTTTAAAAATTTTTCTCATCTTCATGTAATTGCTTTTTTTTTTTAAATCGCCTTAAAGAGGTATGTAACAAGGAAGGTAATAATATTTACTTCGCTTAATGAAGAAAAGCATTATTCTTTAATAATCTAGCATTTTGCTAAATACTTTCTTATTAGAGAAATAAATGATGCTGAATCATTGATCTCAAAATAAAATCTTAAGACTGACACTCATTGGCTCAGAGTTTTTCTTTTCAAATTCCAAAATATGAATCAGGAGCTAACTATTCCTAAATAAGGCCTCAAACTGAAAGGTATGAAGACAACTGAAGCTCATAAGCTACCACATCTGAGAATCTACTTCTGGAAATAATGGAATCCTTAAAATTGCTTTCAACCTCCTTTGAATCCCACGTCTCTCGCCTTATTCCTTCCGAAATGGCAATAATACGAACCAGTAAAATTGGTGTTAAACTCTCTCGCTTTTGTAATTCTTGAAACGACTAATTTAGTTATTCATGTTTCTTTCACTTTGCTACGGTATTACTCTTCTTTTGAATTACTAATATTACTTGCGACTTTTTCGCTTTTAACTTAACTAATCTCCTAAAAGTGGGATATTTGAAATGAAATACTTAATATATTCTTCAAGTTATAGCACGAATTATTAAATTTGCTCAGACCACTGAAAAATCACTTCTGCCTATTTGCTTTCAGTAATATATTCAGTAAAACATTTTTCACTCTTCAATGACTACGGCCCATCGAAACTATTTTTAGACTGAAATGTAAACATTATTATATGAAGCTTATCAGTGATAATCAATAATTATCTTAATTTAAGGGAACTCATTTTCAATAATGCATCAAATATTGATAAAGTAAATAGACCAAAAACATACTCTATTTGGTGCATTTAACAACTACTGAATTGTGGCATCAATACCGGTTCTGTTAATAATAGTAAATAAAGGGATTGACTCAGGTATTGTATAGACTGTGGAAAAGGAATAAGCCTTATTAACAGTACCCGTGGAAAGTGAAATAGGCTCTTATCGATTAGAGCATTTTCCTAACAGAACTGAAAAAAAAATTATGCTTTAATTGAAATGGTAAAAAAAAAAATACTTCTGCACAAAAGCAGCAACAAATTTGCAAACTAATAAATAAGAGTTAATCAAAAAAAATTTTTTCTTTAAACAAAATCAGTGCATTAAAAAAAATAAAAAAGCTCATTGCATTACTAACAAATGAGACATTGTTCAATATTTCAATTACGTCTTCCTTGATCATTGAATTTCAGCAATCTGCAATCAATGTTTATGAAAAGGTGAGCTTTGAAGATTACTATTCACCACCGACAAGTTGCATTATGTTAAAAGATATTCAGTAGCAATTTTTGGAAATTTGAATTAATGGATAAAAACATTGGAAGCTGAACTGTAAATTTCGAGATTTTCATTCAGTCTTGACTCCTTTCGCAATTTCTATCTCGAAATTATTGCAGTATTTTTTCGAAAATACAGTAATTGCTAGATTGCGCTAATTAAATCATAAACTCAGTTGCAAAAGCTTAAATTTTCCATGTCGCAATGCGGTAGATAACCAAAAATGTCTGTCTATGTCTATTTTTTGATATATTTTTTCATCAGTTCAAGGAAGTTTCTGTGCCAAACAACAGTTGCCAAGCGGTCTGATAAATCTGGCCTTGTTGTCATGGCTGTGAACGACGCACAGCCATTATACTCCCTTGGCCAGCATTCTTCATTAACTCACTCGACCCGACCACTGCTTTAAGTTTTAAATTTGAGGTATTAGAGCAGAAATTCCCCAAAAATGTTACTTTCATTTCCAATTAATATTGGTTTGCTACAATGTCAAATCCGCCAGTAGTTCATACCGTTTCTCTTTACCTAAGCATATTCAATTTTTTTCACAAAAATTTCGAAGACTGAACTTCCAGAAGTTCTGATAAGTGACTCATTGAATCAGGTAGTACATTTCTGTTTGAAAATTATGCAATGTTTTAACTAATTATCAATATACTGATTTGACAGCCACGTCCCTCCCTATTCCGCAGGCAAAGGTCACAGCAACACTTTGCCAAATATTATCACATTCACCCAACTATTAGCATCATTTGTTTCCCATTAGATTTCTGCTGACATTCTCCTCGCAATTTTCTTCCATTTTATCATGCATGAAATGAATTTGAACTCAAGAATCGATACTAAACTAAAGTGCTTTTTAATGTTTCATAGTTCACTATTTCTTTAGTTTATTTTCTTCTGTCGGCTTTAAATTTAATTCGCATTTTCGAAATCTGTTGGCTAAGAGCTATCTAAATTCTATGTCAAGATAGTAATATGATCACGAAGTTTGTGCTTGTATAACATTTCAGTTCTATTTCAAATGTTTCTTAAAACTTCGACCGATCTATCCTTTCGACTTTTCTCTCTAGACTATAAAATGTTTGTTATCAGAGTTTTTCCCTAAACAATCATTACGCTGTGTGATTATCTTTCAGTTTGTGATAAAGCTTATATTCTTTCGAAATTTTGTTAAAGCAGTTGGGTAGTCAATAAACGGTAATTTTTCCTCTGCAGTAGTTCCCTCGAGCTTGTTATTAGGTTAATTCTTGAATATTTATGCAAACATTTGTAATAATAAATTATTCGTTGTTGTTTCTTTTCAGAAGAGTTTTTTGGCTGAAATTGCACCAATTTTCCACGTTTTATTCAGAATTCTAATGAATACAAATAAAGTTTCAGGGATTTCTTTTGTTTGGTTTTAATTAGTTGCATTAATTTGTCAGTGTCTTTCACAACTTTTAATTTAAAATTGGTAGTTGTCTAATGAACTTTATTTTCATCACCTGCTTGATTTGTTTACCGTTTGCATTTGTTTACTGAACTGATCCATGATGTCTTCGAAAAGCGGTTATGATGCTTGAGGAGTTGTTTACATAAAGGTTAAATGTCTGCTGCAAAAGTTTGATAACGACGGTGCCCATTCCTCTCACTTCCTTTTTTGTTTACTTCATTGATAAATCAATCTTTCTCCAATGAATTAATGTCAGTAGACTATTTCCGGTTTAATTTACCTGCTCAGATTGAGGACTTTTCATTAATTGTCTTCTGTGTTAATTAGACGAAATTCAAAAAAAAAAAAAAAAATCACGCGGCATATACGTAATACAAATTTATTGATCTTATCGATTACTAACGTTAATCATAAATATTCATATGCTTGTGGTGTTCAATCAGAAGATTACCACAGCAATATTTTTATTGATGAGAAAAATCAATTTTGGTAGTTACCTGATTTTAAAATTTTGTTTTGAAAAGTTTCCAAGTGTACAGATCAAAATTTTCATCAACAAACTATCTACTGCAGATTTTACAGTTAAATTAAAACCGTAAAGTTTGTTGTTAGTAAATTGTCTCATATGCTGACTGTTCTTTGTACTTGAAAGTACATTACGGAAATAATGATAAGAAGAATTAATTAACAGATTTTGACGCTTGCATAAATTTATTGGACAATTTTTCTTCTAACAACTGGCTGTAATTTGATTGTAGCTAATTATTGTAGAAGCATTTTACAGCGATGAAATAAGGTGAGTGAACGAGAATGAAACTAATTTTTGAGAAGCTTTTCGAGTAACAAAAGCGTTTCAATGGCTTAATTTTTTTCCACTCAAACTTTAACTAAAATTCAATTAAATAATTTAATCACCATTTCCTTTCTGTCGGTAACATTTTATTGCCTTATTGTGAAAATGGTTGTGTTGACTTCTTCACTAACATTTATCTTTTGAAAATGTGAAAGTGATGGAATAAACTTCCCTTTCACTTTATCGGTTATCGGTTAGACGAACTTCGCACTACCTCTTCTTTATTAGGAATTTCTATTGGGAAAATAGTGGCCAGTTCCATTTGTTCCAATGTGGTGTATCAACTAAATTCGATATTTTAGTGTCATCTCTTATCAATATTCTTATTGGGATTTTTCATTTTATATCACCTTGCTATTTGTAGAGTTAGGAAGAGAAATCTTCCCTCTAACACCCTTTGTTTGCTAACAGTTTAAATTTCATCTCTGTTAGAATTTAATGCTTTCACACTAGATATTTCTACAATGCATCATCAATCCACTGGCTGAAATAAGAAAACTAAAATGTAGTTCAGATTCTGCACGTCCGTAAAGATTCTTATTTGAAACGTTAGGTGGCATGAAGTTATTCTTCTAAAAGTTTGTTTTCGCATAAAAACTTGTCTGCATATATTTTCATGAATATGTATGTACCGACAGATGCTTGAAGAAAAGCAAAGCTAGCTGTTCGCTGCTGATAATGGCGATAACATTTTCAACCCTTCTGCACCTTTCACACTTTCAACATTCACAACTCATTTCCATCTGTTATCCTTCCACGACACTGAACACACTGATCACGTCAGTGTGCGTGATCCTTGTAGTTTGCAACGTCCTTACACATCCACGGCCTAAACAGTCTCTGTTTCCCGTAGCTAAGTAATCTTTGATTCACTTTCTTAACCAACATTTCTTTTTCATTTTTATCACACGTCTGGCTTAGCATTTCTGATTCACGCGGAACAAAATCACTGATTCATGCTATAACAGAGCATTAACATTTGTTTTACTTTTCAAGTTC